>QRDG01000319.1:1068504-1319131 GCA_012064385.1 Puccinellia tenuiflora
TCACCACCTCAGTCGTGGGAGCATGAATGGAAAACCGTTTTCTTTTGTTGGTTCATTCTCCCACATAGATATACATGTTGCTGCCATTCCTACGCACGGCGGTTCAAAACATTAGGTATTAATTATTGTAGTTGTTTAGATTTGGAAAAAATTACAAATACATTTTCTCATCTCAATTTATTGAAAGCATATTTTTATGGATTATATGCATGAGGCGAATCTCTTCACAATTTAATAGAATGTAGTCAATGAATCAATTTTCGGATCCAATAACACTGAGCAAAAAACAATCGGATCCAACAATACACATTATTCTCAACACCTGTATATATGTTGGTAAAAATATCTAATACATCGTGGCTGCAACAAACATTTTTCGTTCACTTCTTTGTGCTGCACTACTTACTACGAATCCGCTGGATTATGTCCAATTACCTAGCCCGTGGGAATTTAAGAACTCTCTGGATATATGTACCGGCCGGGTCACCGTTTTAATGCTCCCAGCTATATATATACACCTGTCTCTACATCTCTGTCTTTTAAACAACCACCCAAAAAAATCACCTTTCTTCTCTCTAACAGCGACTTGGCTGTCCCTTAATCATGTGACCTGAAGATCTCTTTTTTCCCTCTGCTAGCGATCGAGCTGGCTGTACCAAATCAAGTGGCGAGTGAGCAGGCACCATCCTCTCTCAAATCAGCTAAGCCAACCCACTCAGTATAATCTCCCTCTACCCAAAAAAAGGCAGCCACAGTGGCTCACCTCACTCCCGACCAAACGCATCAGCAGTTCGTCGCTTTCCTGAGAAAAATGCACCAGCTGCTCAGCCCCTCCCAGCTCATCCACTCTACCATTGAATCTGCCCCGGCCACCTGCTCATTCCTCTCTTCACCTAAGGCTTCTCACATCAAACATGTGAGCCCTCTCCCAGGAGCAGCGTGTTAAATGGGGGTCGTGTTTACACTCGCAGTCCAACAGTTGGCTCAGGCAGCTGTGGCCCAGTGGCGGGGCGTGTCGACGAAGTGGGTGTCGTCCGTCCGAGAGATCGAGCCGGCAGATCCAGCGGAGCGAGGCGAGCTTGACGAGGATGATGGGGTCGAGGTGCAGGCGTGCAGCAGCTGCCGCATGATGTGGTAGTAGCCGCCGGCACCGACCAGTCGGTGGGGGTGTCGTAGCACCACTGGTCGACGGTGCTCGTCCGCCGTGGGAAGAAGAAGGAGCACTCCATCTCGGGAGATCGGCCGGCGTTTATTCTGGACTCCGGTGTGAGGGGATGGCGTACATCAGGTAGCTCGACTCAGCAGGAGGTTCCCGCGACTCCCCGGAGAAGAACCTCCTCACGGCATGCAGCAGCGGGCCCCAACTGCTGTTGCCAGCGCATTGCCTGCGGGTTAAGCACACCGCGAACTGCTGCGTTCGACACAGTGTGGATGGCTGGCGCTGGGACCAGGGTGAGGGATACCGGAGAGCTTGACCGGAGCCAGCTCTCCCGCCTGGTGTGGCGGCAAGGAGCTCCCGCAGACGACGGAGGCGAAGAAAGAATTGGAGTGGAGTGGCGGCCCTTCCAAGACGGGACCACCGTGAGGAATTTCGGAGGAGAGGCGACAGCCGTGCACTCGTGGGCTCGTGGCTTGGAGAAGCGTCCGCGCACTGCGAGCGTAGCACCATGAGAGATTCGTGGAGGAGAGAGGACGCGTGTGGGGCGAGGTGAATCGGGATCGAGATGTGCGAAACGAATCGAGTAGCCAGATTCGAACCATTTTTTAATTAACCGGTGGCAGTGTGGGTAATTTTTATCAACTATATAGACAATTTTAATGACGTACCAAACCAAACCGCGGAAGCCTTATTGCTTTTATTATTAGGTATAGATTAGAATCAGCCGTGATGTTTTTTTTAACCAGCTGACTCACTGGCCATCATTATTTCATTACACATACATCATATATTATGCCTTATCGAAAAAACATACTCCTTCTGTCACACAAAGGATGTCACAGATTTCTCCATCCATAAATATATCTAGACATGTTTTCCATTTAGATAGCACATCATACGGCAATTCCTCCAGCCAACGAAGCCGAGGATAATTTTGCCTAGCACCAGTCGCCGCTATGACATGTGCCACCTTATTACAACAACTGGGAATGAAACGAAAATCAACAGAAATGAAACTCTATTGAACAAAAGACCTAATGTCAAGATAGATGACACCCTCCTTTGTCAGGTTAAATTCGTTGCTCTTCGTTGCTTTGGAGTGTCGTGACCAAGTTTTTGCACTTCGTCTTGATCACAATGCGGCCTATCCCTCCAGTCGCAACTTGGTAACAGGCTGTGGCCTCCGTCAGAATCGTGCTACCCGCATGCGCATGATCATCACAAGCGATAAAGCCCCACCCTCCACACTTCTCCCTATCTAAATATGTCCCATCAATATTCATCTTTAATTCTTTATCGTGTGAGCATATGGAGAGCTGAGAGAGGGAGAGATAGGATAAGGAAAAAAGAGAGAGAAAGAGTCGTTCAATCTGCAACATAATACGATCTAGATGCGCCACATCATCGATCCGCATGGAGGCGCATTAGTAGTGTGCCTCTAATATAGCTTCACACCGCTAGTATTAGTGTTAGTAGTTGTGCACCCTCCAATTCACATGCCACTAGTATGAGTGATGATGGATCCGCATGGAGGCGCATTCTGTGATCTCATTGGATGGATGAAGGCATGTTGGATCCTTCACACATCTAAAAGTGATATGCCCACACATCTCCATTCCACTATTAACTGGAATATTTGTGGTGTGAGTATTAACTCACACACCACTAGTATTTTAACGATATAACTTGAATGTGTGAAACTCTATTTTGCAGGTAAAATTTATTTTAAAAAAATTACAAAATCGGCCAAAGGGAGCTAGTTGATAATAATCAGCCTAATCGAGTTTGTTTGCAAAATTTAGAGATGTTTTACCGAGACTGCACATTTTTGCAAACTACTCGATATACATGAAGTAAATTCAATCTATTAGTGGCATGCATATAAGAAGACAAGCTACTAGTAATCCCGATAATAGCGGTGTGCGAGGTAATGAGAGCACAGTGGACCATTATATTTTGATTTTCGAACAACATTGTCAGTTAACTGGCAGCATAGGGCACAACAGTAGGAATATTTATACTATTGGCGTGCCCACAATCCTCCACGCCTCTAGTTTCGTCAGCTTCCGCATACTAGGGGCGTGACTTCTGAAAAACACGCTACTAATATTCTGTTATTAGTGGCATGGATAAATATTGGCACCCCACTAGTATCTTCCCAAAATACCAATGGCATGCAACTAATAAGTTTCGTCTATAAGCACTTCTGTTCTGCACTAGTGAGTATTAGCGAGTTGTGTTTTGTTATTACGTGATGCACATGCAACATGCTATCATATATTTCTTGCAGCATCATCGTTACCTTGTATTTTTTTTTTTTGCTATATTCGTGTCACCATGCCTATGAGAGAGAGGTCAAGCCATGGTCCATCTTTTAATATCAGAAACATTGTTTGCTTTGATGTGTTGCACCTTTTATTTTCACTTGTTAATTATTTTGAAAACCACACGTTTTTTTGCAGTTAGTTTATTATACTTTTGTTTTAAATCATGTTCTAACAACCGCCTGACACTCTAGCGGTTGAGTTGGGAACAAAAAAAAATTCTCTGTTTTTGTAGGAGTTGCTAAAGGAAGGAGAAATTGTTCACTTCCTAAGGATCGATATTAAACCCCGAGTCAATCTTGTGGGGAAAATGTTCGCTTGCTACATCACTCTGCATTCGAAGCTCAACGAGTGGTACACAACTAAGTTTGTTGACCGTTTGATTTGCATCGTGATATGTGATGGTCTAAGAGTTGCACATGTGCAACCGAGAAAAGATGTACACATAAATATCAGCCAACTTAGTCAGTTAATTTTGCGTCTGATTAACTTTGTATAGGTGACTGAGATTTGAGTAAATGACGCAAAACCACCACAATTGGAGCTGAGATGACACATAACTACCATCTTTGGCTCGATTGTCATAGAACCACCACTATCGGAGCTCGTTTGTGACGCGGAGCACAGATTCTAAGATTTACTCTGTCTAAACCGTTTTCTGACAGATTGGGCCCACTTGTCGCGTCTTGTGGCAAAATTAGACGGAGCAAAGCAGAAGGAGCGGTAAAATGAACATAGGGCCCACCTGTCATCATCCCCACTTTCTCTTCTCACTGTTCCTCTCTAATAGGCATTATGGCAAACATCTTGTGTGCAGCGTAGCCACCGCAGGAACGAGCCCGTCTCCGACGTCGTCCAGCTTCCCACGCCTGCACACTTGCTCTGCCCATGAGAACGATGCCGGTGACGGCGCACACAGCAGCGCCACGGCCACGGCAGGAGAAGGGCGCCCGGGAGCTCGAGAACGCGAGCGCCGCACGGGCGTGGGAGTGGGACGCCGTCGTGGTGCCTCCTCATCGCCCTCTCCCAGTCTGTGGCACCCCCCTCTGACACATGTCGTCAGAGAGGCGGTCGCCCCGTGCGCCAGCCCAGGATATCCGGACGCACGTTACGACAATGCAACATAGCAGAAATATCATTACACAATCAGGCCCAGAGGGCTACAAATGGTTTACATGGCCATCAAGGCATGAAAAATTATCATGGCCAAGTATGGCACGGGATAGAGTTTAACTGGCAGCGGAAGACACAGGTACGGCAACGGCTTGGTGCAGCTTCATTCCACAGGCATCTGGCTGGGCTACTGATCCTAGCACGCTCTTGCTCCATTTCCTTGCTATGGTAGGAGATGAGTCCTCTCAACGTCTGGCCACATGAAAAGCCAGTCTGAGTACAATGACGTACTCGCAAGAAAATAACCACAAGAAATGAACAGTCAAGCAATCATGCAACAAGTAACCAGCAATAATAATAATAATAATCTAAACATGGCAAGTGTCTACTCACGGCATTCCAAGTGGATAGCAACGAGGTAGCACAACAAAACATGGCATAAGCAAATAATGGGGGTATCACCAGTACAGAGTCCAAGCCAGGTGGGGTTGGATCGTGTACCGGCAATCACACAAAGAAATTACCTGTGATGAGTATAAACGAGTGTACTAGTTGGTACCAAGTAACACAACAAATCATATTATCACAGCTAGGCCCACTGGCCTCTAGCCTCACGTGGCTCATTATGTCTGTCAACACTGATAGGCCCACTGGCCTTATCTCATTCGACATCTCAAGTAACATTCCCTGCATCATCTTATTGTTTATTAAGTGAGGTCAGGTCGTTCATTAATTCTTTCAAACAGATCTTAAGTTTAACCTCCGGACACGACAAAGACACACAGTGTGACCGACACTGAAATGTTGTTCCATATCCCAGGAACGAGGCTAGCTTGCTAGGTTGAGGCTCTCGAGAGTTTGCTTTACCACCTATCAGAATGCACCCCACTCAGCCGATGCTCCAGGTTTCTCACGCCCAAAGTCGTACTAAGCAAAATACACTCTTGTGACGGTCCACTTGCTAAGACATTCTCCTGCACCACCCTATACGCATGGTACAACGGGCAAGTAAATCCGGCACATCCCCCGGCGCTACCGGGTATGCCTAGCTCCGGACTCCCTATCACAGTCGAACCCGTGCCTGTCGACCACTACCCTCGGACAGCACAACCGAACGACTACGCCCAACAGATGGCACAAAAGGGGCTTAACAACCTACTAGGTCACGGTTTCCATGGGACAACGGTGGTATCGCGTTCAAGGGTTCAGTTTAGTGGCACTATAGATAGACCTTATCGTTGTTTGGAGGGGGTGTTTCATTTAATCAAGTTTCATCATTCACCTGTTGTCGTGGATATGTGACACGGGTGTCCGTAAAGAGTACTAACGAGGCCCATCAGGAGGAAGCCCAGCAGGCCGACTCCAATCAGAGTAGGAAAAGGACTCACCTTTCCTACTTGTATTAGATTAGCCGAGTCCTAAGAGGACTCTACCTGTAAGCCGGCCTCCTCCACCTTTATAAGGAGGGGCAAGGCGCACCAAGAGGCAAGGCCTAGACAGACCCGACAGACCCAACACAACCAATAGAGGAGCCGCCTCATCGGCGACTTCCACCATGAGAGGAATAAGACCTAGCCACAAACAGCACGTAGGGGTATTACCGGATGATATTTCCCGGGCCCCGAATGTAACATCCCAAACTTAAAATAAGAATTAACGAGACCCAAAATTCAGAACCAACAAAAACTTTTTGAAATACTTCACTATTGATTGTGTTTTTCTGTATATTGTTCTGTTTGACCTTGTGTGACTTGATGTATATGCTTGTTTGACTGGTAAATATCAACCCAAGAGTCCAACCAATATATTAAACTTGGTGCTCACGTTATGACAAGAGTAGATTCCATATCCCTTTTTCCAATCTTAGTTTGGCCAAAGTCTATTTCAATGATGTTTGATTTCAGCAACAAATAAAATACCCTTTAGTTGAGGAAGTGAAAGTATTTCCAAAATTATGTGTTCCCCAAAAATATGGAGATCTATATGTTATCTCCTATTTAATTATCAACCTTTATATTTTGCATGTGTATGCAACTCCCATTTTATAAACTCTGTTTTCCCCTCCATTTGAAATTAACACTAGTGGGAAATATGTAATCCCACATATTTCCATTCTCAAACTTTTTGAAAATTATTAAGTTATGAGTGAGATATTTTATAAATAACATCTTGTCATAATTGAGTGTGATCATTTTTATAATATAGTATTGTGAATTATGGAATTGATGGTGAGATTAATTCATGTTGTTTGAATTGTGTGGTCATGGTTGTGATGTGAATAATTGCTTGTGTTTTATTCATTGTTGTGTGTTTGCTTGCTAAATAAAAATAAGAAGACAATTAAGTGTCACATGAAATAATAAGACCTATAATAAAAAGGTCACATAAAATAATAAATATTATTTCACTCCCACGTTTTCTTTTACCTAAAATGGGATCACCATTTTTGGTAACCACTTAAACAAAGTGGAACACCATCACCTACGCTTATCACCCACAGCAATATGCACACTTGCACCTCACCTTTTTTTATACCATTTAAGTCCCATATGATGCAAATAGTAGCAAATAGTGCAGTGGGTACCACTAACCTTTTATTCAATGGCAGCCCTAAAACTTGTCCCCAACATGTCCAGCACCTTACCCAGCATCCCCTACACCTGCTGGACAACACCCTAGCCTTCCCTTACCCTAAACCCTAGCTAGAACTAGCAATGGCATGAGCATGCCACCACCATGCCAACTTGTCCCAAACCCGCAGCAAGGCAGCAAGCCAGCATGTCCAGGAGGCAGCCCTTGTCTCCCTCAACCACCCCATGTCGAGCACTCGCACCAGGACCCCCTCCCCTGGCCGCAACCGGCGGTGTATTGTCTGCCGACATGCTGTCGAGCAGCTTGTGGGCACCCCGTGCCACGACCACCCCGGCCGACCAACCCCCTCCCGCGTCGCCCGACCGCCCCAGCACGCAACCCTCCGTCCCTGGCAACCCCCTGGACACGGTCCCGTGCCGCCCTCGCCCCGCACGACGCCGCCCCAGCCCATGCCCGTGCCCCGCGCCACGGCCGGACCCCCCCTCACCATCCTTTTACCCCCCGAGCTCACCCTGCCTACAAATACCGCCCCCGGCCGAGGAAGAACACCACACCACCACCCCCACTCCCCTCACTCACCTAGAAGCAGCAAGGGAGCAGGAGAAGCTCGACCCCGAGCTGCCCGGCCACCGCACCGTGACGCCACGGTGGTGCGTCTCCGGCGCCGCCGCCGCCACCTAGCCGCCGCCCAGGACCGCCGCCGTCGCCCCCAAGCCGCCCCCGAGCCTCTCGCCGCCGGCAGGTGCTGCCCCGGCCACCCTCTCTCTCTCCTAGCTCTCTGCCGTCGGGATGGAGACGATGGCCGTGGGCCGTCGATCTCGAGATCAACGGTCCCGGCTAGTTCCCGCCCGATTTAATTTTTCTGTGAAATCTGCTAAGTGCTGGAAACAGTTTAGGTTAGCTACATTTGCATGCAAATTCTGGGAAATCTGCCCCACCAAAAATTGAAATATTTGCATGGTTAGAAAGAGCAAGTTACATAGATTCAGATGCAACTTTTAGATTTCCAAACTAATTAGTCTAGATCAATGGAAACATGAGGCAAAGTAGCTATGTTCTGTCTGTTTTCAGAAACTTCTGAAAACAGATTACTGCTTAGGATTTTGATCCAATCATAAAATTTATTCTAGATTTATTTAGATGTTAGCATTAGCATGTCATGTTAGTATTGTTAGAGTACTGACATGACCAAGTGGTGTGACCTCCAAAATAAAATTTTATGCAGAAGATATAATCTGAGGAAGATAGCTAATCAGTTCAGTTTAGCACATGAAATAATAAAGATAGCCCCCTGCCCATGCAAATTGCTATTGAACCAGAGGCCTAAAAATAGCAAAATAAAATCTTGTAGCTATTATAACATGCCATCTTCACATAGAAGCAGGCCATGATCCTTGTTGGACAAGCTTTCCATTAGAAACAAAAATGACAAATGTGTTAGTTTTAACTGAAAAACACAGAAAAGTTATTTTGGTACCAACTTTGGGAGATGCTTCCCAGAGATTGGTTTGACCAAAATTATCAAACTAAAATGTTATTAAAAGTATATCAACTAGTGAACCCAATGCCACTGGTTTGAATCCATTTGATGTTGTGGTCAAGTCAGGATGAAATTATCAAATCAGCTAGTTGTTAACACTTAAAATGATAAAAACTTCTGTCAGAAATTTGATTAGAATTTGAAAACCAATAACTTGAGATCTAAAAATCTAAAAATAGCAAATGAAAATGTTCTGGAAAGCTTATGAAATTATCTAACTAACTAAAGTGGTTTCACCCCATTTAGATTAATAAATAAATAATGATATTCAAAATGCCACAGAAGGTATAAAACCTAAACTTGTTTGTTTCTGATACTCTACTAACCCAAATGAGGTCAAACCAATTTTGTTAGCTCACATATAAGAAATACTAGCTATCCCTAAAAGTATTTAATCTTTGAATACAATTAACTTGAGTTGTAGCAAAAACAAGAAAACCAACATTCTGGATTAACACATTTATGCAGGGAGTTTAATAACTCAAATTGAATTAAATCCAATTGGGTTAGCTTATAAAAATCAGTAGCTATCCATAGAATTTTAGTTCACCTTTTTGTGACCAACAGAACACAAGTTATGCAATTAAACATGAAACCCTTGTTTCTGCCATAAATGTGCCACATTTAAATAATGGTTAATTAAATCAAATTGAAATCAAATTGTGTTGCTTTGTGAGTGCAGTAGCTATGTGTGATGTTTGAGATTGGTTGTGATGCTTGATTGAGTAGTTTAGTAATGGCATGTATTGCTTGTTTATTTGATGTTAAATTAATTTGTGTGAAAGAGATGTTTGCCTTGCTTATTAAATTTGGTTGTCTTAAGTTGAGTACTAGCTTGAGTATCTAGCAATATCTCTACCATAGCTTGGTAAGATATTTAGAATTAAAGAAAGTAATTGGTGGATTAACTTTTGTCTGAAGTATTTCCTGTTTAAATAAAGATGCTTAATCACAACTTTAACCATATTATTATAAACATGAGTAGTGAGGTGACTGCCAAACTTGTTTGTTAGCTAATGGTTTCCATCGTGATTGTTGTTTGTTAGTAATTGTTTGATGATTGTTGTGGAGTGCTCTACTGTGTGTTGATTGTGTTCTTTCCTGTTTGCGACGCTAGATATAAACGCTACCTGGACGATATTGGAAAGGATTCATTGGAGAAGAATCAGAGTTTATTTATTTGATCAATGAGGAGAAGTCCAGGGACATTATGCTGAAAACAGGCAAGCTACTTCACTGAGCTTGCATTTATATACGTCTATTTTGATTTACATGTTTTACCCATAAAGAGCATAAATGACTTAAGTGGCTTTTGCCACCAAAGCTATGATTTTGAAAACCCTTTTCCAAAAATACAAGTATATTACCTCGACACCCTATATGGAAGTATTGGGTGGAAAAATTCCTTTTCAAACTATAGTATGGGAAAAAAAATATGGTTTATTCCAAACTCCTTTTTAAAGTACCTAGTTGATGATGACATGCCGAATGGTCGGTATGGGAGTGGAGAAGTGATAAATGGTGATGTTTATGAAAAATGCACATTGTGTCCTAGTACTTACGTCGACCAGCCGATAACCTGTGCGACCACATCTACCCAAATATGGGAACGGGCGTAGTCATATAGTTTGCTCATATTAGTACTGGATACCTCATCGACGGAGATGACTCCGTTATGCATGAGGGGAGGGTCATTGCGACCTAACCCCTGACCCGGGTCTCGGCAATATGTTGGCTTGTGCGGGATTGAAGACGCCACCTTTGGGTCGCCGGAGAAAACTACGAGTCCTCACATCTAGGTTCCTCGACGGGGGATCCTGTACTAGGTGTCGGAGGAATGATGAATTCGTAAGGGTAGGGTCCTATACTAGCATGAGCAAAGGAAAGGCTATGGCCGGTGGCTCAACTTCGCATACACCTTGTATGGCGGGACGTGGCAGACACGATGAGCTACCGGATGGGTGTGGGAAAAGCGTGCTACCTCTGCAGAGGGTAAAACTATTCGAATAGCCGAGTCCTCGGATATGGACAGTTGGGAGGCCCTACTAGACCATGTGCAAAAGTTTTGATAAAATGTGCAAGTTTTGGAAAAAGGTTTGAGATTTGAAGGAGAAAATGATGTGAAGGATGGTTTATGCAACTATGCCAATGTGCTGGTATGAGTTGTTGGAAATAATTGGACCATGATGAGACATGGTCGGGAAAAAGGAGGAGTTTTGGATAAATAAGCAAAATGGTGATTTTCCGGGAAAAAACGTTTTTAAAAAAGGGACTTCTTATTTTAACAAACAACTATTTTTCGGGAAAAATGTTTTCAAAGAAAACTCCTTACAAAGTCAGTTTTATGAAAAAAAAAAGGGAATCTAAAGCCTTCTTTTAGTTTTCTTTAACAAAGGCTATAGATATTTTTGAAAAATATACAAGGTTTATGAAAAGTTATAAAATTTCTCTTACTTCAACCAAAGTTATAGAGTTTTCAGACAAAGTTTTATTAACAAAAGTCTATCACTCCTTTTCACTAAGGATAGAGTTTTCAAAGCAAACAATGTTTTACTCAAACTATATAAAAAAAAAAGAAAGGGTAGTGCATGCTCTTTCGGGGGTAGTTTGCGAGTACAATTCCCATTGTACTCATAATGGTTTCGTCCCTGGCTATTGTCTTAGCCAGATTTTAAAGAAGAACAGCTTGAAGAAGGAGACGGAACTGACGTCAATGCGAACTAGGGCGCTTCCCAGTCAGTTGCCTGTAGGGTTAAGGCGAATGACTTGGGCTCCACGCTGTATGGTGATTTCCGCTGCAAATACCTATTGAAGATTATGACTTCAATCAAGTAAGTATATTCCTTCGGTAATTATGGATGTTCCTTGATTACCAGTTTGATTGTGCTCAGCGACACACTGATCATGGGATCGCTGATGTAGGCACAAGGGTATTTCGGACATGCTAGTCCGGGGTCCCCACAGACTTGGTATCAGAGCAATCCTGACTGTAGGAGACCTTAGTTAGCATGGACGTTAGTTAGGAAAGCAAATACTTTTGTTAAAAAATATATTTCTACCAAAATATATTTTTATCTAGAGAAGTCCTAAAAAATGGCTTCGCTCTTCTCATCTTCTCAAATATTTCAACGTCTTACCCCTCTATTTTAAAGTTTTCAAAGGCATTCTTCTATTATCTTACCTTCATTCAAAACCTACATATATACTCGACGATGAACCCAAGTGAGACCTAACTGGCTACTAGTCACAAGAAGAAGAAGGTTCCATCACAAATACTCGACATTCAACATCCAGGGTTGATTGCAATTGCCAAGGTCGTCAGTGTCAACAAAGCAACAAACCTCCGAAGACCTCAGCTCAACATCAACAATTCTACTCAAGTTGCAACCTCGACGACTTCAATTTCTCCAGCTGAAGACTAAGGCGATTAAAATGAAGACTTCACCAACAATGTTCGACAAAGACCCCTAGGAAAAACTCATGATAGGAACCTTGGTTACCCCGACTACCACGAGTATTAGGCGTCTGTTGGTACTAGACGTACCCTGTGTGCACCTTGCTTGTGTGAACTCTGCTTGTGTGCTGTTTGTGAGATGGAAAAAGGAGTTTTATAAAAAGAAAAGGATTAGTTTCCTTTTACCACCTACCAAAAAAAAAAAAAAAAAAAAAGTGTTTTAAGCTATCTCTACCCAAAAAAATTTGTTTAACTCAATTGCGGCAACCATAGTTCCCCAGACGGAAATGTCGCGGGCGCACCCCTACCTCGGTTCCGGTTCTGAAGCAACTCAAGGACCTCCTATCGAAGCCGCTCCAGGAACCCACTTGACAACCTTTGAAAGAGAGGAGTCCCATGCATCTAAGATCTGCCCAAGAAAATTAGAGAGGATGCCATCAGAAGTCGAAGGAACGGACCCCAACGCCATAGAACGACGTCGGTGCTACACTTGCAAAGAACGCGGACATATACCTAGGAAATGCCCCCTTAGGTACATCATAAAGAGGAAACCACCCAAAGGAAAGGCTTGTAGTAAGTGCGGAAGGGGTGGACACCAAGCAAGTCAATGCCCCGGCAGTTGCCCAAACTGCTTTGATTTTCATCCACATGGCAAGTGCCCAACCGCTAGCACCACTTGCTACCTATGTGAAGGGAATGATCGTGTTCCGTCAAAGTGTCCTCTGGAGTTCCTGGTAGATGCAGTCAACGAAGCTCATGAGAAGATTGCTCAAGACGCCATCCACGCTCCGACAAGGAAGCGCCAGAAGGATAAGCACCCCAAGGAGCCAACACCACCCTTAGAAACATATCACCAGTTGTGCCTACGCTCTGGAAGAACCCTTCGTAGGAAGCAGCCCTACACTATTCAGCAAGCCCCCAAGCTTTCCTACCGAACCCCGCAAGTCCCACAACCCACCTTTCCTAACCACCCAAGCAACTCCAACCGCGTCAATGTTGTCTGCTTTGAATGCGGCTTCAAAGGTCATTACGCAAGAGAATGCCCCAATCTCTAAGAAACGATTCAGCACCCCTTAAGGAAATGCAGTGTTTCCATGGCAAAGGAAGGTTAGCACCAAGGAAGATTAGGCCTTTGAAGATCATAAGCCGTCAGGAAGAAGTATGAGTCCTATTTACTTAGCAGTATTCGGGTTCAATGTAAGGTCCGACTCTTTTAATGAAATCCTTTTTAGACTCCTGAAGGAAAAGAAATGTTAATATGTCTAAACACGAGCCTCACGTTGAAATTACTGTTGAAATTACAGGTATACCATCACTAACTTAACTTACCAAACTCTAGATTAACGTCTGACCCCAGGTTATGACGGTACTAACTGGCCTTATCTAACCACAAATTTTGACAAAACGAGAGGTGTTATAAGAAGAATCCCATATAGTTGGTAGTAAGAAGATCGCCATCATCAAGGCCGCAGTCGATCAACACTGAAGACCATCTGTGCAGGATTAAACCAGGAAACAAGCACCGTCAACGTTACCTATGTAGCAATCATCCTATTCAACTGGCCTCGACCAATCACACCGAAGGAGGATTCAAGAAAGGACGAACCTCGACCGCTGACATGAAGCTCTTTCTCTAACTTATTAAGGCTAAATGAGAACGCGACCCTTGCACCCCCGTAAAATAGCAGACCAAACCACCTACTCAGGACACTCGAACTAACTTTTAGATTCCTCTGCAAGCTCGATACCCTAGACTGTACTTCTTTAGCCTCTTACCAACGCTTCATGAAGCTCAAGAACCAAGGAAGTCAGCAATGAAGTTCCTCCTTTTGCTCAGCTGAAGAAGGACAAGCATGAAGAAAAATAACCAAGGGAATACCCCGAAGGATCGAACAACGTAAGCACCTGCTGTGGACAACATCAACCACCAACCAAGTCCAGACGAACTTAGACGTTTATAGCATCCTTTTTCTAACTAGAAACCGGAGAGAGTCGAGTACGCAAACTCGGCGCATCCTGAAAACCACGCGTCCCCTCCTGCAACCCTCGTAAGGCGACAATATCACGAAGTGATATCTGCACCAACCCCAAGCACCGAAGAGTGACATACAAGATGAAGATCATCCAGCTACTCAAGAAGAACAAAGCCTCCGAGTCAACTCCAGCTGCAAACTTCAGCAAGACCGATTAAAAACCCCTTTTTAAGGGGGGAAGACCTGCAATGGGTGTAAAAGAACGTGGTAATAATTGGTTCCTTGCGTCTCAGCCTCGTAGAAACTGGAAACAGCTAGCCAAGACTATCCATCAGCATCGATCGTCAAGTCAACCCTATCATCTAGGATCTGAACCCGTCAGAGAAAATCATCGAAAAGGAACGACCTCGCAACCTCAAGTTGTCAATATCTCACCTGACAACCTCACTGAAGAAGCAACGACCTCGGAAGTATAGCCAGCCCAAAACCCGTGCCCTCGTACTCCCCTGTACCCCCGGGCAAATCTCGGGACGAGATTTATTTTAAGGGGGGAAGGATTTGTAACATCCCAAACTTAAAATAAGAATTAACGAGACCCAAAATTCAGAACCAACAAAAACTTTTTGAAATACTTCACTATTGATTGTGTTTTTCTGTATATTGTTCTGTTTGACCTTGTGTGACTTGATGTATATGCTTGTTTGACTGGTAAATATCAACCCAAGAGTCCAACCAATATATTAAACTTGGTGCTCACGTTATGACAAGAGTAGATTCCATATCCCTTTTTCCAATCTTAGTTTGGCCAAAGTCTATTTCAATGATGTTTGATTTCAGCAACAAATAAAATACCCTTTAGTTGAGGAAGTGAAAGTATTTCCAAAATTATGTGTTCCCCAAAAATATGGAGATCTATATGTTATCTCCTATTTAATTATCAACCTTTATATTTTGCATGTGTATGCAACTCCCATTTTATAAACTCTGTTTTCCCCTCCATTTGAAATTAACACTAGTGGGAAATATGTAATCCCACATATTTCCATTCTCAAACTTTTTGAAAATTATTAAGTTATGAGTGAGATATTTTATAAATAACATCTTGTCATAATTGAGTGTGATCATTTTTATAATATAGTATTGTGAATTATGGAATTGATGGTGAGATTAATTCATGTTGTTTGAATTGTGTGGTCATGGTTGTGATGTGAATAATTGCTTGTGTTTTATTCATTGTTGTGTGTTTGCTTGCTAAATAAAAATAAGAAGACAATTAAGTGTCACATGAAATAATAAGACCTATAATAAAAAGGTCACATAAAATAATAAATATTATTTCACTCCCACGTTTTCTTTTACCTAAAATGGGATCACCATTTTTGGTAACCACTTAAACAAAGTGGAACACCATCACCTACGCTTATCACCCACAGCAATATGCACACTTGCACCTCACCTTTTTTATACCATTTAAGTCCCATATGATGCAAATAGTAGCAAATAGTGCAGTGGGTACCACTAACCTTTTATTCAATGGCAGCCCTAAAACTTGTCCCCAACATGTCCAGCACCTTACCCAGCATCCCCTACACCTGCTGGACAACACCCTAGCCTTCCCTTACCCTAAACCCTAGCTAGAACTAGCAATGGCATGAGCATGCCACCACCATGCCAACTTGTCCCAAACCCGCAGCAAGGCAGCAAGCCAGCATGTCCAGGAGGCAGCCCTTGTCTCCCTCAACCACCCCATGTCGAGCACTCGCACCAGGACCCCCTCCCCTGGCCGCAACCGGCGGTGTATTGTCTGCCGACATGCTGTCGAGCAGCTTGTGGGCACCCCGTGCCACGACCACCCCGGCCGACCAACCCCTCTCCCGCGTCGCCCGACCGCCCCAGCACGCAACCCTCCGTCCCTGGCAACCCCCTGGACACGGTCCCGTGCCGCCCTCGCCCCGCACGACGCCGCCCCAGCCCATGCCCGTGCCCCGCGCCACGGCCGGACCCCCCCTCACCATCCTTTTACCCCCCCGAGCTCACCCTGCCTACAAATACCGCCCCCGGCCGAGGAAGAACACCACACCACCACCCCCACTCCCCTCACTCACCTAGAAGCAGCAAGGGAGCAGGAGAAGCTCGACCCCGAGCTGCCCGGCCACCGCACCGTGACGCCACGGTGGTGCGTCTCCGGCGCCGCCGCCGCCACCTAGCCGCCGCCCAGGACCGCCGCCGTCGCCCCCAAGCCGCCCCCGAGCCTCTCGCCGCCGGCAGGTGCTGCCCCGGCCACCCTCTCCCTCTCCTAGCTCTCTGCCGTCGGGATGGAGACGATGGCCGTGGGCCGTCGATCTCGAGATCAACGGTCCCGGCTAGTTCCCGCCCGATTTAATTTTTCTGTGAAATCTGCTAAGTGCTGGAAACAGTTTAGGTTAGCTACATTTGCATGCAAATTCTGGGAAATCTGCCCCACCAAAAATTGAAATATTTGCATGGTTAGAAAGAGCAAGTTACATAGATTCAGATGCAACTTTTAGATTTCCAAACTAATTAGTCTAGATCAATGGAAACATGAGGCAAAGTAGCTATGTTCTGTCTGTTTTCAGAAACTTCTGAAAACAGATTACTGCTTAGGATTTTGATCCAATCATAAAATTTATTCTAGATTTATTTAGATGTTAGCATTAGCATGTCATGTTAGTATTGTTAGAGTACTGACATGACCAAGTGGTGTGACCTCCAAAATAAAATTTTATGCAGAAGATATAATCTGAGGAAGATAGCTAATCAGTTCAGTTTAGCACATGAAATAATAAAGATAGCCCCCTGCCCATGCAAATTGCTATTGAACCAGAGGCCTAAAAATAGCAAAATAAAATCTTGTAGCTATTATAACATGCCATCTTCACATAGAAGCAGGCCATGATCCTTGTTGGACAAGCTTTCCATTAGAAACAAAAATGACAAATGTGTTAGTTTTAACTGAAAAACACAGAAAAGTTATTTTGGTACCAACTTTGGGAGATGCTTCCCAGAGATTGGTTTGACCAAAATTATCAAACTAAAATGTTATTAAAAGTATATCAACTAGTGAACCCAATGCCACTGGTTTGAATCCATTTGATGTTGTGGTCAAGTCAGGATGAAATTATCAAATCAGCTAGTTGTTAACACTTAAAATGATAAAAACTTCTGTCAGAAATTTGATTAGAATTTGAAAACCAATAACTTGAGATCTAAAAATCTAAAAATAGCAAATGAAAATGTTCTGGAAAGCTTATGAAATTATCTAACTAACTAAAGTGGTTTCACCCCATTTAGATTAATAAATAAATAATGATATTCAAAATGCCACAGAAGGTATAAAACCTAAACTTGTTTGTTTCTGATACTCTACTAACCCAAATGAGGTCAAACCAATTTTGTTAGCTCACATATAAGAAATACTAGCTATCCCTAAAAGTATTTAATCTTTGAATACAATTAACTTGAGTTGTAGCAAAAACAAGAAAACCAACATTCTGGATTAACACATTTATGCAGGGAGTTTAATAACTCAAATTGAATTAAATCCAATTGGGTTAGCTTATAAAAATCAGTAGCTATCCATAGAATTTTAGTTCACCTTTTTGTGACCAACAGAACACAAGTTATGCAATTAAACATGAAACCCTTGTTTCTGCCATAAATGTGCCACATTTAAATAATGGTTAATTAAATCAAATTGAAATCAAATTGTGTTGCTTTGTGAGTGCAGTAGCTATGTGTGATGTTTGAGATTGGTTGTGATGCTTGATTGAGTAGTTTAGTAATGGCATGTATTGCTTGTTTATTTGATGTTAAATTAATTTGTGTGAAAGAGATGTTTGCCTTGCTTATTAAATTTGGTTGTCTTAAGTTGAGTACTAGCTTGAGTATCTAGCAATATCTCTACCATAGCTTGGTAAGATATTTAGAATTAAAGAAAGTAATTGGTGGATTAACTTTTGTCTGAAGTATTTCCTGTTTAAATAAAGATGCTTAATCACAACTTTAACCATATTATTATAAACATGAGTAGTGAGGTGACTGCCAAACTTGTTTGTTAGCTAATGGTTTTCCATCGTGATTGTTGTTTGTTAGTAATTGTTTGATGATTGTTGTGGAGTGCTCTACTGTGTGTTGATTGTGTTCTTTCCTGTTTGCGACGCTAGATATAAACGCTACCTGGACGATATTGGAAAGGATTCATTGGAGAAGAATCAGAGTTTATTTATTTGATCAATGAGGAGAAGTCCAGGGACATTATGCTGAAAACAGGCAAGCTACTTCACTGAGCTTGCATTTATATACGTCTATTTTGATTTACATGTTTTACCCATAAAGAGCATAAATGACTTAAGTGGCTTTTGCCACCAAAGCTATGATTTTGAAAACCCTTTTCCAAAAATACAAGTATATTACCTTGACACCCTATATGGAAGTATTGGGTGGAAAAATTCCTTTTCAAACTATAGTATGGGAAAAAAATATGGTTTATTCCAAACTCCTTTTTAAAGTACCTAGTTGATGATGACATGCCGAATGGTCGGTATGGGAGTGGAGAAGTGATAAATGGTGATGTTTATGAAAAATGCACATTGTGTCCCAGTACTTACGTCGACCAGCCGATAACCTGTGCGACCACATCTACCCAAATATGGGAACGGGCGTAGTCATATAGTTTGCTCATATTAGTACTGGATACCTCATCGACGGAGATGACTCCGTTATGCATGAGGGGAGGGTCATTGCGACCTAACCCCTGACCCGGGTCTCGGCAATATGTTGGCTTGTGCGGGATTGAAGACGCCACCTTTGGGTCGCCGGAGAAAACTACGAGTCCTCACATCTAGGTTCCTCGACGGGGGATCCTGTACTAGGTGTCGGAGGAATGATGAATTCGTAAGGGTAGGGTCCTATACTAGCATGAGCAAAGGAAAGGCTATGGCCGGTGGCTCAACTTCGCATACACCTTGTATGGCGGGACGTGGCAGACACGATGAGCTACCGGATGGGTGTGGGAAAAGCGTGCTACCTCTGCAGAGGGTAAAACTATTCGAATAGCCGAGTCCTCGGATATGGACAGTTGGGAGGCCCTACTAGACCATGTGCAAAAGTTTTGATAAAATGTGCAAGTTTTGGAAAAAGGTTTGAGATTTGAAAGAGAAAATGATGTGAAGGATGGTTTATGCAACTATGCCAATGTGCTGGTATGAGTTGTTGGAAATAATTGGACCATGATGAGACATGGTCGGGAAAAAGGAGGAGTTTTGGATAAATAAGCAAAATGGTGATTTTCCGGGAAAAAACGTTTTTAAAAAGGGACTTCTTATTTTAACAAACAACTATTTTTCGGGAAAAATGTTTTCAAAGAAAACTCCTTACAAAGTCAGTTTTATGAAAAAAAAAAGGGGAATCTAAAGCCTTCTTTTAGTTTTCTTTAACAAAGGCTATAGATATTTTTGAAAAATATACAAGGTTTATGAAAAGTTATAAAATTTCTCTTATTTTACTTCAACCAAAGTTATAGAGTTTTCAGACAAAGTTTTATTAAACAAAAGTCTATCACTCCCTTTTCACTAAGGATAGAGTTTTCAAAGCAAACATTGTTTTACTCAAACTATAAAAAAAAAAAAGAAAGGGGTAGTGCATGCTCTTTCGGGGGTAGTTTGCGAGTACAATTCCCATTGTACTCATAATGGTTTCGTCCCTGGCTATTGTCTTAGCCAGATTTTAAAGAATAGCAGCTTGAAGAAGGAGACGGAACTGACGTCAATGCGAACTAGGGCGCTTCCCAGTCAGTTGCCTGTAGGGTTAAGGCGAATGACTTGGGCTCCACGCTGTATGGTGATTTCCGCTGCAAATACCTATTGAAGATTATGACTTCAATCAAGTAAGTATATTCCTTCGGTAATTATGGATGTTCCTTGATTACCAGTTTGATTGTGCTCAGCGACACACTGATCATGGGATCGCTGATGTAGGCACAAGGGTATTTCGGACTGCTAGTCCGGGGTCCCCACACCGAAGCTGTATAAATCCTTTCTCCCGTGTCGTTCGTCTACTAATCCACATCGACGATGCCCGCGCGTACGTAGTCCCGTATCTTCACCGTTGATCTAAACCATCGACATTGGCGCCCACCGTGGGGCTAAGTGCGCGTGGATTCATAATTCGATGGGTCCAATCTTCATCAGCGACGACGGCGAGTTTATCATCAAGCTATTCGGACGCATCAAGTTCTTCATCCACACGGCGGGCGCGGGGGCTTGACATCATCACTACCCTCGCGTGCGTGTGATTTAACGTACACATCAGGATCAATCAGCTATCGCGACGTCGTCGTCAACAAAGTGCGCCCGGCTTCTGTAGTTCCGCTTTCGAGTTGGATTCTAGATGAACCTGGAGCTTCAAGACGTTACGAGGTCGTAAGGGGTCGACCGAATCCAAGTCTCCTCCGACGGCCCGCGCAAGAAAAGCTGAAATAGAATTGTTAAGTTACACGGATCGAAAGGCAACCAGTGTTCGCACGGGAATCAAGGCAGAGGAGCTCACGTCTTCTATTCGTACACGGATCAAGCAAACAAGTCAGAAGGAAATTTGGACATGTTGATTGCGTACGTCAGCTCAAGCACAGAAAAAAAAAAGAAGATATCCGGATGCATCTAGTACTCGGACGAGCCAAGCAAAGAAAAAAAAAGAGCGTACCGGGCCAGCTGCTGACTATGGTCGACTCGTTTCTTCGCCGACTCGTCGTCATCTGCTAAAAAAAAACAGCTAAGTCATATTTATATTTAAATTTCATATTTTATTTTTTCAGTCAATTAAATTAAAATAAATCCGCTACCTTTGAGTCAATCTCGGGGGCTATTAATTCTTCTGAGTTATGGTTGCCAAAGAGGACAAGCTGCCAGATGCGCGGTCCAAACATAGGTATCCTGGTTCAGGAGATGGACGTTCGTTTCTTTGCTAAGTCAGATGCGAAACGCAATAGATCAAGTAGTGCGTATGAACAAAGCCAGATCGACTCTGAAGCACAGAGGCCTTTGTCGACGGAGCAAAATCATATTGCATGAAAAAAGTCGCCGCGAAAGCCTACTTAGACAAGTCGGACGATTAATCACTTGAACACAAATAAATCAAATCGTTATAATATTTATTTAATTATTTTCATTCGTCATGAACGGTATAATGCATACATAAATTTATTTCAGGTATCTCAAAAGGAGTCCCGAGTTGCTGCAGGAAAACAACCCGGCACTCGGGGGCTAGACCGTTCAAAGCTCAAAAACATGAGTTATACACCAAGGAGTCCCGAGTCGTCGCAGGCAAACGACCCGGCACTCGGGGGCTACATATATACCGGTGGAAACAAGCTCGAGCAAAGTCATACATCTCGTCAAGAGGACTCGGAGAAAAATTCCGAGTCCCTTCCGCACAAGTCGGCAAGAGAAGCCGGCATTAACAAGTCGACAGGAGAAGTCGGCATTAACAACTCGACAGGAGAAGTCGGCATTGACAAGTCGGCAGGAGAAGCCGGCATTAACGAGTCGGCAAGCGAAGCCGGCATCGACAACTCGGGAAAATCTACAACGACAACCCGGCAAAATCTACAACGACAACCCGACAACATCTACATCTACAACTCGGCAAAGCGCTACATCTACAAGCCGGCAAAGAACCCGGCACGGACTCTGTGTCCCATTTCTTCAACAAATCAAGACCTTCCGCATGACTCTACAAGTCACCCGAAAGCTCGGGGGCTACTGTCGTGGATATGGGACACGGGTGCCCGTAAAGAGTACTAACGAGGCCCATCAGGAGGAAGCCCAGCAGGCCGACTCCAATCAGAGTAGGAAAAGGACTCACCTTTCCTACTTGTATTAGATTAGCCGAGTCCTAAGAGGACTCTACCTGTAAGCCGGCCTCCTCCACCTTTATAAGGAGGGGCAAGGCGCACCAAGAGGCAAGGCCTAGACAGACCCGACAGACCCAACACAACCAATAGAGGAGCCGCCTCATCGGCGACTTCCACCATGAGAGGAATAAGACCTAGCCACAAACAGCACGTAGGGGTATTACCGGATGATGTTTCCCGGGCCCCGAAGCTGTATAAATCCTTTCTCCCGTGTCGTTCGTCTACTAATCCACATCGACGATGCCCGCGCGTACGTAGTCCCGTATCTTCACCGTTGATCTAAACCATCGACACCTGTCCAAGCAACAGAGGATTAGTCCAACACAACAACCACAATAACATAATAATATATCATCAAACGACAAAACATTAGCAGCACAATATTTCAAGCAATAGATAGCTTGCATCGACCGGGTGACTATTGGGCCACCACTGATCGAGCAAACCAAGAAACAAATAAATAGATAAAAATACGGGCAGAGGCTGATAAAAGAAAATAAAACAATACAGTCAACCGGGCGACTGTGGCGGAGATGCCTCCGGCCAGCGCCGTCTCGTTCGACAAGAAAAGAAACGTCAACCGGATGACTGTGGCGGAGGTGCCTCCGGCCAGCGCCGTCTCGTTTGACAAGAAAAGAAAATAAAACAATACAGTCAACCGGGCGACTGTGGGGGAGGTGCCTCCGGCCGGTGCCAGCCTCAGGTCGAGTAAAAGAAAGTAAAATAGCACAGTTGATAGGATGTAAACAAGCCACGATATCTCGTGACGCACAGTTCACAGATGATAAGCAATAAAATGCACCTATATGACAGGGTAAAATGTAAACAAACAAACACCGCTTGAGTGTTCATAGCAAGTGGTTAGCTTGCCTTCGACGATCGATGCCACTTGGCTTGGAGGTCACGGACACGTCACGGGCTAGGGTCTCGATTCACCGGTACTGCGGAATACACCTATACATGCGCATAAGGGTGCTGAGCATACAAACATTTTACAAAAATGCAAAACCTATACCACTGGATAGAGATTTTCAAACTATGAATTTACAAATATGAATCACCTCAAACGGAGCTACGGATCAAAAGATATGGCCCGGTGTTGAATAGCTATTTGCTGCCCACTCGAGAGAAAAAAACAGAACGGGCTGTTTTTCCGAACCGGGCCGGGCTGGTCGCGTATTCTCGAAAATACGCCTTCGCTGCGGAGAAGCGGGGAAGCGCGGAGGGCGCCTCCACTTAACCCGACGGGCGGGGCCGGGCCCACCTGTCGGCTTCTCTCTCTCCTCTCTCCTCTTCTTCTCCCTCTTCCTCCTTCCTTCTCCCGACAGCTCCCGCACGGGAGACGCCCGGGCGAGCACGGCGCCGGCGATGGGGAGGCCGGGGGCGGTCGTCGACGGCGGGGGCGGCCACGCCGGGCCTTGCCGCACCTGCATGAGGGGCCAGGGAAGCCGGGGAACCGCGGGGTTCCCGACACGGTCGACGACGACGACGGCCATGGCGGGAGCTCGGGTGGAGCATGGGGGCGGCGATGAGGTGGGCCGGGGACCTCGGCGTCGGCGGGGTTGGAACGGCGGCGGCGTACCGTGACCAGGGAGGTGGAACCAGAGGCGGGGGGGGGGGGGGGGGGGGGGGGGGTGGCCTCCCACGATCTTGCCCAAGCTACGGCCATGGTGGCCTTGGGGGGCAAAACTTTGTGTGCTCTCCCTCGCTCGCGGGCTCCGAATGGAAGAGCAGGGAAGAGGGAATGGAGAGGAGTGGCTAGGGTTTGCTCGGGCTGCTCGGAGGGGGCCTTATATAGGCCAGAGGGGAGGGAGAGGTGGGTGGTGGCCGGTGCGGCCATTAATGGCGTCGAGAGGTCACGGCTCACGTACCCCGGCCACATGGAGGGGATAAGAGCGGCTCTGGTCCGAGCTAGGGGAGCAGGAGAGGTGCGGCTACTGCTCGCTTGGTCCGAAACCGAGGAACAGCGAGAGGAACCCGAGGAACAGAGGAGGTCATCCGCGAGTGGACGCCGGCCAGTGCGTGTCCTGGCGTTCGGAGCGCGCCACGAGCGGCATGGCCCTGCCACGAGGTCACGCGTGGGTGCAACGATCAACAAACCATACCATCGTGATCCCCAGAACAACACCTACTCAAGCAAGCAGGAATCACACCAGAACTAGACGCTTTGTAATGAAAAATTTTCAGAAAACTTAGTGCACAGAAGGTGCTCGACGAAATGACAGGGGTCTTGCACTACTCAGAAAAATCCCCAAAATTCACAGTATGTTAGGATAGGTGTATGTAGTATGTCTGTGGAGTTTGAGATCAATTGGAAACATGGAGGTTGGTCAAATAATTCGGTGTTCAAAAATGCCCTAATGGCATGGGCATGCCAAGTAAACCAAATCAAATGACATTGACATGATCTTCTGGATATGTGGTTATATATGGGAGTTGGTTAATTTGGCAAAGTGTCAATGCCCAATGATTCTTGTAGATAGGGGTTGCTTTGGAAATTGCAATATGCATGAAAAGGACATTACAAAGGAAGTACCTCAAATATTGCTCAAATGAGGTTGGTCCAATGGAGTGAAATGTTCAGGAGGTGGATTTATGATTCTCCCCAAAATTTTAGAATTTCTGGATGTGTGGAATGTGTCTAGATAATTTCTGGATTGAAAATGGCATAATAGGAAATATGAATAAACTTGGAATTATTGTATGGGACTATGAAATGTTCCTCCATGGGAGTGATCTATATGTTTGAGGGAACCATATGGTAGCTTGGTAGAATTTATCTCAAGATACAATTGGGGTGGTGGCTTTTGGTGGGATAGATGGGAGAGGTTTTAGAATCTCCAAGTGGGACCAATGTTTGACCGACAAAACAATGGTATGAAGTTATGGTGGGGTCGACAAAGATCGGGGGTTTGTTGGGAAATTTCTAAGAGGGCCAAACCAAAGTCAAGTCAAAGACCGTCTGGTTCAAAGAAAACATTTTGAAAAATAGAAAAAGTTTTTCAGACGGGGGAAAACACCGCTAAAATTAGGGACGAATTTTTGGGGTGTTACAAACCTTCCCCCTTAAAAAGAATCTCGTCCCGAGATTCGGAGACTAATAGAGATCCCCGGGGTTATACAAGATATTTCTTGTATGGTTTAATATACCCCTATATTTAAAAAAATAATTTTAGAACTTTTTCTTCAAAATATTAGAGTTTGACATTCAAAAAGACTAACACTCAGCAGGATATTTTCTAAAACAAACATTATTAAGGCAGGGCATTATTATCCCACTCAATGCATTCTAAGGATGGCATGGCAGTGGCTCACACAATCAATCAACATAGGTTCTTCACTATGGTTAAATAACAAAATTAAACCTAGGGTTTTTAGTTCAACCAACACAAGCATGGCAAGATCAAACAAGATCTACACACAGATCATCAACCAATAATCAAAGATTTATCCTGGGCAAATAGTTACCCAAATTTGAAAAAAATAAAAGATTAGGAATACGCTAAACATGTCCCTTGTCTAGATTTATTTTTTTGAAAAGCTGCATATACTTTTTCAAGTACACACAGGTTTGGAAAAAGAAAACATTGTTTCTTTTCAAAATAAAGCATTTGTTTCGCCAATAATTGACTTATAGACACTGTGGGGTAGGGCCATCCCCAAAATTATTTTGGCAAAATTTTCCCTACGAAACACTGGAGAGACGAGGGGCTGATCTTCTGAGAAAAGGATAGAAGCACACAGAGGGTTATCTCCTTGCTTGCTGACATGCGGGACCGGGGTCCACCTGGCAGTCTCCTTCTTCCTTTCTCTCTTCTTCTTCCTCGCAACATCTTCATCCGTTCCTGGCTGGCTCTGAGTGTGCGAGGCACTCCTTTGCGGCACTGCTGCGGGTGCGGTCCAATTACGCAGCGGCCATCACGGCTTTGGGCGCCTCGATGATTTCGCGCCAATTTGGCGAGTATTGCTCGCGATTCCTCTCTTTTCCCGCGCGAGGCCGAGCTGGGACTATAAATTGCGGCCTCTGTGATTCTCTTCTTATTGCAAGCATGAGCTTCTTCTCTCAATTTCTTTGTGATTTCACTTATGGTCCGGAGCGAGCTGGCTTCCTCGAGCACATGTTCTGTGGGTTGTGGCTTGGGCTGACCATCGGGGGGCTGCTGGTGATTCTGCTCACAGTGGCGGTATGGTCAGCCTGTCACCTACACGATTGGTGGTATGGCATTGTCGGGGGTGCTGCGGCGGCGGTGGACGAGTTTCTTGTTGCTCCGGTGAGGGACTGGCGGACATCCCCAGTGGCTGCTGCGGCTGCTCCTCTGTTGGGGGACGAGCTGGGGGCTTGAGCTGTCCGCCGTTGTCGTCGTCGCCCAGCTCGTGACTCGGTTTCGGGTGAGCCTGGTTCATCTCCAGGTGACGCCACTGAGCGAGAGAGGGAGTAGGATTTTTTTCCTGGGGTGCTCTTCTGTATCTGCACTGAGGTAGTGGTAGTGTTGTATGTTGGAGTAGATCTTGTATCCTCTGTTTCTGAAATTTCCCTTATGTACTGAACTCAGTTGATGTATCAAATATGGCTCCTCTGATGGATTAGAGCCGGACTTGCCTTGTTGAGATTCTTCCTTAGCTGTCACAGATCTGTTCTTGCAGCAGAGAGAATTGCAGAGGCACTATCACACCGATAGTAGAACTTGCTACTCGGGGAAAGTATCATTTTAGAAAGTAATGCTGCATTTTATGGCCCCAAAAACTTGAAGCAGCATGGCACAATTATTTCAACCATACCGGTTAACAAGCATGCAACGACTACTAAACACTCCACAAAACTTTTAATCTAAAGAAAACAACATGATATTCCATCAAGCGTCGACCAAGTGGGTAACTAGAGGTTAAGAACACCTGGTTTTATACAGGGTTGGCTCACATCAAGCAGAAAGGCAAACAACGCAAACACGCGTACAAGCAAACATAGGAATCACAAACATTCTCACAAACTCTCATCTAACTGCTTACAAGCGCCACTCAGGCTAAACTAAACAGATCTTACTCCGCTTGACGGCCCTTAACAGATGGTGGAGTGCGGCCGAGCCGGAGAGTGGTGTCCACATCTCCCTCTTCCGCAAGGTCAGAGGACACAGGAACACCTTCGAGGATCGAAACCTGCTCTGGGACTCATCGGGATGGGCCGGGATCTGGAAGTCTGCTACGCCGAGCTTGCCGGCGGGAGAGAGTAGGTGTGCTTTCCCCTAAGTACTGATATAGGCGAGCACGACTGAGGTTCCTCCTTGTAGACTTGAGCTCTTCTATCAAGAAGCGATTTAGGTTCGTCATTGCGAGGGAGTAAGCGACTTGGCTGATTAAGGCTGGGTTGGATTCTTTCAAGACGTCAGGTAGGACCATTTCCTCACTAGGCTGTGGTCTGGCCGGAAGGTAGAAGAACTCTCGCGTTTCCGCTAGCAGGGGTTCGGAGGACCGGAGACGGATGATGCCTTCCCATGCTGCTACCTGGATGGCTAGCCCGAGGGTAGGCATGCTCCTACCTTGGATCTCGTAGGGCTTGTTCGTGCCGCGGGGACACGGGCTGATCCTCACATCGGCCAGGAATTCATCCCCGGCAGACATGAGTGAGCTCCGGAACACCACATACACGGGGCAAACGGAGCTACCAAGGATATGGTTGACGACCTCCATAGAATCAATCGAAAGCTCGAATGCTCCTCGGCAGTGGTTTCCAAGATGGCATTAGGGGTCACCATCGGATTTTCTTGGGGTTCTAGATTTTGGAGGGGATAAGGTTGCGGGGTTCCTCTATGGGGTCCTACTCCAAAAGAGTTGGGTTGCCATGGAGAGCTAGCGAGGGTGGCTTATAAAGCAACTAGGACTGGGTCTCCTGTTTACTGGGTAAGGTCGGCTGCTTCTCCTGGAAGAAACCGGCTCGTCTTGTTGGGGAAAGAAATTGGGACAAGTTCTACTGTACCAAACTCTTGACCAACATCGGCCATGTCGGTTAGGCAGGAATGGGTTAAATCCATCGGGTCATTGTCGGGCAAAAGTTAGGGTGGACTTTCCATGCTAGGGTAGTCTACAGTCAGCCTGGTGCTCTGATACCATGCTCTGTGGCACCCCCCTCTGACACATGTCATCAGAGAGGCGGTCGCCCCGTGCGCCAGCCCAGGATATCCGGACGCACGTTACGACAATGCAACATAGCAGAAATATCATTACACAATCAGGCCCAGACGGCTACAAATGGTTTACATGGCCATCAAGGCATGAAAATTTATCATGGCCAAGTATGGCACGGGATAGAGTTTAACTGGCAGCGGAAGACACAGGTACGGCAACGGCTTGGTGCGGCTCCATTCCACAGGCATCTGGCTGGGCTACTGATCCTAGCACGCTCTTGCTCCATTTCCTTGCTATGGTAGGAGATGAATCCTCTCAACGTCTGGCCACATGAAAAGCCAGTCTGAGTACAATGACGCACTCGCAAGAAAATAACCACAAGACATGAACAGTCAAGCAATCAGGCAACAAGTAACCAGCAATAATAATAATAATAATCTAAACATAGCAAGTGTCTACTCATGGCATTCCAAGTGGATAGCAACGAGGTAGCACAACAAAACATGGCATAAGCAAACAACGGGGGTATCACCAGTACAGAGTCCAAGCCAGGTGGGGTTGGATCGTGTACCGGCAATCACACAAAGAAATTACCTGTGACGAGTTGATGCATGTAAAATGCATACATGAACTTTGCACTACTTGTATTCCATTCATATTTGCATCATACAAGGGATATATTACTGTTATTTAATGACTTTTGGTAATTAATAATGATTTCCCCTATTTATGAAATTAATCCTGCGCAGGCAGAAAAACCCTATTTCTTTCCTTATTTATTTCAGGGCCTTAACGACGTCATAATGAGCTGCAAATTTACGGGGATCATTTTTTTGGAAGCAGGAAGACCTCGGAGCGAAGGAAGCAAGCAAACGGATGCCGGAGGGCCAAAAGAGGGTGCCTCACGCGGCCCCTGTACCTGGCCGCGTGGGCCCACCTCTTTTGGGCCTCGTGGCTCCGTTTGCGTCGATCCTTCTTCCCGAAGCTTCCTCGTGACCTAAAAACTCCTATATAAAGAGCCCCCCGAGGAGTTTCGCGAGGAGGCGGCGGAGAAACACAAAACCAGAAACAGAGAGACAGAAGGCTGCCGCCGGAGAAGATCGGAGGGGGGAAACGCCGCCGGAATCCACCTCCGGAGGGCTCCACCCCCTCCGGCGTGTTCATCATCAACTTCTACAGCAAGATCATCTCATCTCTCCACTTTAACTCTTGGCAAACATGATGTATGATGCAATATACTTTTCCCTTGATCTATTGTGTCTCTCCATCTATGTTTGAGAAGTGATTTGTTCATGGCATTAGTGAAATAGTTCGTTGATTGGTTGCATACAAGTTTTGTTATCTTTTATGATTGTCTTGATGTACAATGTATGAGTGCACGCATATGTTGGGGAATGCATGTAAGGTGATCACCGGTAAGGTAATGGAGTGAGGGAGACTTGGGAGGACATGTAAACCCGAGATCGAATCATGAAGTTACTCTATTGGGGGATATATGGGGGACCCTAGAACTTAAGGCTATGGTGGGACAATTATGTCTTAATAATTCTTGTGCTGCACATTTAATTGGCCATGAGATCCATCATAAGAGTTGTGTAATTTGCTCATTTACTTGGCTAAACCTATTTATGGCTCCCTCCTAGAAGAAACAATTAAGACTAAAACATGTGCTTCACTAATTGTGACAACCACATGAATGAAATAACAATTGCCAGAACATTTGCTCTCTTGAGATATTTGCTACTTGAGATCCTTGCTACTTGCTACTTTAAGAAACTTGCATTAGAAAACTTGCTCTTAGAAACTTGTTGCTAGATAAACCTACTCCACATCGCTTGCTTCCATTAGTTAGTTCCTTTCATACTAAAATTTATAGCTTTGCATAAAAGGCCATATAAGAGGGTTATAGGGCTTTAGAGAATAGATAGTTTACCTTCAGCTCCTCGTGGGTTCGACACTCAAATACTTATCGAATTGTGCCATAGTGATTCCTTGCTCTTGAGGATTATCACGAGTATAAACGAGTGTACCAGTTGGTACCAAGTAACACAACAAATCATATTATCACAGCTAGGCCCACTGGCCTCTAGCCTCACGTGGCTCATTATGTCTGTCAACACTGATAGGCCCACTGGCCTTATCTCATTCGACATCTCAAGTAACATTCCCTGCATCATCTTATTGTTTATTAAGTGAGGTCAGGTCGTTCATTAATTCTTTCAAACAGATCTTAAGTTTAATCTCCGGACACGACAAAGACACACAGTGTGACCGACACTGAACTGTTGTTCCATATCCCAGGAACGAGGCTAGCTTGCTAGGTTGAGGCTCTCGAGAGTTTGCTTTACCACCTATCAGAATGCACCCCACTCAGCCGACGCTCCAGGTTTCTCACGCCCAAAGTCGTACTAAGCAAAATACACTCTCGTGACGGTCCACTTGCTAAGACACTCTCCTGCACCGCCCTATACGCATGGTACAACAGGCAAGTAAATCCGGCACATCCCCCGGCACTACCGGGTATGCCTAACTCCGGACTCCCTATCACAGTCGAACCCGTGCCTATCGACCACTACCCTCGGACAGCACAACCGAACGACTGCGCCCAACGGATGGCACAAAAGGGGCTTAACAACCTACTAGGTCACGGTTTCCATGGGACAACGGTGGTATCGCGTTCAAGGGTTCAGTTTAGTGGCACTATGGATAGACCTTATCGTTGTTTGGAGGGGGTGTTTCATTTAATCAAGTTTCATCATTAAATTCACCTGTCCAAGCAACAGAGGATTAGTCCAACACAACAACCACAATAACATAATAATATATCATCAAACGACAAAACATTAGCAGCACAATATTTCAAGCAATAGATAGCTTGCATCGACCGGGTGACTATTGGGCCACCACCGATCGAACAAACCAAGAAACAAATAAATAGATAAAAATGCGGGCACAGGCTGATAAAAAAAATAAAACAATACAGTCAACCGGGCGACTATGGTGGAGATGCCTCCGGCCAGCGCCATCTTGTTCGACAAGAAAAGAAACGTCAACCGAATGACTGTGGCGGAGGTGCCTCCGGCCAGCGCCGCCTCGTTCGACAAGAGAAGACAAGAGAAGAAACGTCAACCGGATGACTGTGGCGGAGGTGCGTCTGGCCAGCGCCGTCTCGTTTGACAAGAAAAGAAAATAAAACAATACAGTCAACCGGGCGACTGTGGCGGAGGTGCCTCCGGCCGGTGCCAGCCTCAGGTTGAGTAAAATAAAGTAAAATAGCACAGTTGACAGGATGTAAACAAGCCACGATATCTTCACAGATGATAAGCAATAAAATGCACCTATATGACAGGGTAAAATGTAAACAAACAAACACCGCTTGAGTGTTCATAGCAAGTGGTTAGCTTGCCTTCGACGATCGATGCCACTTGGCTTGGAGGTCAGGGACACGTCACGGGCTAGGGTCTCGATTCGCCGGTACTGCGGAATACACCAATACATGCGCATAAGGGTGCTGAGCATACAAACATTTTACAAAAATTCAAAACCTATACCACTGGATAGAGCTTTTCAAACTATGAATTTACAAATTTGAATCACCTCAAACGGAGCTACGGATCAAAAGATATGGCCCGGCGATGAATAGCTATTTGCTGCCCACTCGAGAGAAAAAAAACAGAACGGGCTGTTTTTCCGAACCGGGCCGGGCTGGTCGCGTATTCCCGAAAATACGCCTTCGCTGCGGAGAAGCGGGGAAGCGCGGAGGGCGCCTCCACTTAACCCGACGGGTGGGGCCGGGCCCACCTGTCGGCTTCTCTCTCTCCTCTCTCCTCTTCTTCTCTTCTTCTCCCTCTTCCTCCTTCCTTCTCCCGACAGCTCCCGCACGGGAGACGCCCGGGCGAGCACGGCGCCGGCGATGGGGAGGCCGGGGGCGGTCGTCGACGACGGGGGCGGCCACGCCGGGCCTTGCCGCACCCGCAGGAGGGGCCAGGGACGCCGGGGAACCGCGGGGTCGCCGACACGGTCGACGACGACGACGGCCATGGCGGGAGCTCGGGTGGAGCTTGGGGGCGGCGATGAGGTGTAGTGACCTTGCCTTTTAAAATAGACAAGATACCTGTGTATAGTGCTAGTCTCTGGATCGACTCGAGCTAGCTTTATTTAGAGTAAACAACGGAAATAAACATTAAGCATGGAGTCTCCATCATCTTCATGCTGCCACAGGCGAACATGTCGGTTGTATACTCGAAGCCCTATCACGCACCTTACTCATCGTCCGAACAATCTGCAACAGTAAAAACGTTGCAGCCAAAAATTGGTCAGAGCCATTGGAATGTATCTGGCAAGTGACACTTGTGGACTCTCTCTAAGACCTATATGCTTATTTGGCTGGTGGATCTCAAGGCTCTTTGCATACAGTCAATTTTATCCTAGCTTTCACAATATCTTCTTTTCCATCTAGCCGAGACAATTCCTGGTATACATTCCAGTGCCAATGAGGCAATTCCTGGAATATATCCAGTGTCCCATTTCTACCCTTGTTCACCTATCAAAATTTTATTTAAGAAATTGGAATGATGAGATTCTCCATCGACATCCTTGTCCATCTACTCAAAATTGTCCGTAACCGGGGACACGGCTATGATCATAGCTTTACTACTCTCGAGAGTTTGTGACACTTTCCCCACTAGACTCAACTAACCCAAACTTCCTAATCACTCAATTAGTGAGAAGGAAAGGAGAGAGTCGAGACGAGATCTTTCAGAAGAGCTTTCCCGTACACCTGTCCGAACAATACCCACCTACATCCCCTACATCTGCTTGTTCGTCCGGTCGGGTCCACTCAACTTAGTCAATCAAGACAGAGCCCATATGACTAGTGGCTGCACTGGAAGCAATCTAAACACAGAGTGACATCGAATCTCTTTGTTCCTGGGTGGCCGTTCCCAAGTGAACATCTCGAGTATAACCATGGAAATGGCCCCGAGAAGACACTCAACTCTGTCAGCCAAGCAATACCAATTGCCACCCAGGTAGTTCATTAACTTAGTGGAGTTTTTATCCTTTCATAAAACATTTTAGCATTGCATTTCTAACATCTACCAAGTTAATGGGTACCTAGACTAACAGGAATATAGGGTGGTATACTAAACAGGTCTGCATAGCATAATAGTAATACTCCTATCATGCATACTACTGAAATAGCTAAAGTGCAAATAGTAAAATAGTAGGACTTTTATGCTGGAGTATCACTTGCCTTGACAACCAGCTGAGCAGGAGCAACAACCACAAGAGTAACCGGGACCCTCCGAGTAATCTAACAAATAGCACAAACCACAATTAAGAAAACCATACAATTATAGCAATACAAAAATATATGCCATGCATGAGTGTATGCAAAGGACACACAACACAAATATAATATTTTATTATTCTCTGGTTATTGCTATATGCATGATGCCACAAGGCAAGTTTTAAACAATTTTAAACATTGAAAACGCTTTTAAAACACCCAAAAGGGCAAATACAAGGATTTTATAATTTTCTGTAATAAAATATTTTATAAAATTTGGAAAATGACACTACTGGACATAGGACAACTAGACAAGGCCTCTGCAATTTGGATCACTCAATTTGGATCTGTAAAACTCAAGATATGGCCATAACAAGATATACAAGGCTCTGCAAATACCAAGTGTGTGCACGTATCAAAAGTGAAATTTTATTGCACCACTGTATTATACACATTTTTGTCAATCCAGAGACAACAAAATCAATGAATTTGGATAAGTGGTTCAAGAGATATGAATTTTTGAAGTTTGGATGATTTTCTGTTTGAAAAACAGAAAAACAGAAAAGAATAAGGAAAAAAGCCGGCCACGTGGCGGATTCTGATTTGCTGATACCGATTCGGTAAAAAGAAATAAAAGCTGGCCGTCCGATCGAGATCTAACGGCCCACGTTCGATCTACCTAACCTAACGGCGCAACTCGCCGGAACCCTAACTGGAGCACGCGTGCGCGGCGGCGATGCGTCGGCACGGTGTGTTCCCGCTAGTCTAGAGGGCTCCTGGACGGAGGAGTCCTACCACGGCGTTGCGGAGGTGGAGGCGAGCTTGGTGGCGAAGGCGGCGAGGTAGAGGCGCTCCGGTGTGGCTCGAATCGCTCGCCAGAGTTGAAGCGGGCGGCGGACGGCGTCGGTTGATGACGCTTCCGTCGATTCCCTGCGCGCAAAAATCCGAGACCATGTCAAAGAGGAGCACAAGGAGAAGGGAAGAAGGAAAAGGGTGGTGTGGAGTCGTGGGGTGGCCGGAGCTCACCGGTAGAGGAGAAGCACGCCGACGGCGACGGCGGCCTTGCGGGCTCCCGTGCGGGCAGCCTGGGGGCGTTCTGAGGATGCCGTTGGGGGGGGGGGGGGGGGGGGGGGGAATGAAGAGGAGGAGGAGGGGTATAAGAGGGAGGTGGTGGCGCGGCCGTTACCATCCGCGGTGGTGCGGATTGAAGAGGGGAGTCGACGGGGCGCCGGCGGGTGAGCTCCCGTGCGTGGGGACGACGCTGACAGGCGGGTCCCGCACGTCAGAGAGAGAGAGGAGGGGAGGATGCATGTGGGCTGGAGCTGGGCCGCGGCTTGCTGGGCTGGCTCAGCCGGCCTTCTCCTTTTTTTAAAACAAAACCTTTTTCTATTTTCTGTTTTAAAAAACAAAGACAAAACCTAACCAAAACTTTTCAGAAAAATTTGATAAAATATATACTTTTTGAAAAGCTTGTTCAAAATAGAACACTTTGGTACATAATTTGCCAAAAAAATAAAAAAATAATTGATTTTATGACAAGGGTTAATTAAACCTATTATGTCAAAATAATTATTTTAACACCAAAAATTTGAGTTTAAAACTCAAAACAAGAGATTTAAAATGCAATGCAGCAAGTTGATGATGCATGAATGCAAGTTTTTAAATTTTTGAAAATTTGGGATGTTACATGAGGTGCGCCGGGGACCTCGGCGTCGGCGGGGTTGGAACGGCGGCGGCGTACCGCGACCAGGGGAGGTGGAACCGGAGGCGGGGGGGGGGGGGGGGGGCCTCCCACGAGCTTGCCCAAGCTCCGGCCATGGTGGCCTCGGGGGGGGGGGCAAAACTTTGTGTGCTCTCCCTCACTTGCGGGCTCTGAATGGAATAGCAGGGAAGAGGGAATGGAGAGGAGTGGCTAGGGTTTGCTCGGGCTTCTCGGAGGGGGCCTTATATAGGCCAGAGGGGAGGGAGAGGTGGGTGGTGGCCGGTGCGGCCATTAATGGCGTCGTGAGGTCATGGCTCACGTACCCCGGCCACAGGGAGACGATAAGAGCGGCTCTGGTCCGAGCTAGGGGAGCAGGAGAGGTGCGGCTACTGCTCGCTTGGTCCAGAACCGAGGAACAGCGAGAGGAACCCGAGGAACAGAGGATGTCATCCGCGAGTGGATGTCGGCCAGTGCGTGTCCTGGCGTTTGGAGCGCGCCACGAGCGGCATGGCCCTTCCACGAGGTCACGCGTGGGTGCATCGATCAACAAACCATACCACCGTGATCCCCACAACAACACCTACTCAAGCAAGCAGGAATCACACCAGAACTAGACGCTTTGTAATGAAATTTTTTCAGAAAACTTAGTGCACAGAAGGTGCTCGGTGAAATGACAGGGGTCCTGCACCACTCAGAAAAATCCCCAAAATTCACAGTAGGTTAGGATAGGTGTATGTAGTATGTCTGTGGAGTTTGAGATCAATTGGAAACATGGAGGTTGGTCAAATAATTCGGTGTCCAAAAATGCCCTAATGGCATGGGCATGCCAAGTAAACCAAATCAAATGACATTGACATGATCTTCTGGATAAGTGGTTATATATGGGAGTTGGTTAATTTGGCAAAGTTTCAATGCCCAATGATTCTTGTAGATAGGGGTTGCTTTGGAAATTGCAATAGGCATGAAAAGGACATTACAAGGAAGTACCTCAAATATTGCTCAAATGAGGTTGGTCCAATGGAGTGAAATGTTCAGGAGGTGGATTTATGATTCTCCCCAAAATTTTAGAATTTATGGATGTGTGGAATGTGTCTAGATAATTTCTGGATTGAAAATGGCATAATAGGAAATATGAATAAACTTGGAATTATTGTATGGGACTATGAAATGTTCCTCCATGGGAGTGATCTATATGTTTGAGGGAACCATATGGTAGCTGGTAGAATTAATCTCAAGATACAATTGGGGTGGTGGCTTTTGGTGGGATAGATGGGAGAGGTTTAGAATCTCCAAGTGGGACCAATGTTTGACCGACAAAACAATGGTATGAAGTTATGGTGGGGTCGACAAAGATCAGGGGTTTGTTGGGAAATTTCTAAGAGGGCGAAACCAAAGTGAAGTCAAAGACCGTCTGGTTCAAAGAAAACATTTTGAAAAATAGAAAAGTTTTTCATACGGGGAAAACACCGCTAAAATTAGGGACCAATTTTTGGGGTGTTACACAGTCGCTCTCCCTCCCGCCTCTTCCCCCAAGCTCCCCATCGCGGTCCGCGCCTTCTTCCCTGCACAACCGCCGCCGGCCAGGCTCCACACGTCGCCCCGCCTTCGGCCAGCTTGCCTCCCGTGCCTCCGTCCAGTGCGCCTCCCCCGTCCGACGGCCACGAGCCATCCCCAATCGGCCAGGGAGCCACCCGCCCCGCGGCCATCTCACTTCCCCTGCCACCCCGCATCCTATCGCCAGCGACTGCCCCTGCTGCGGATTTGGTCTCCACCGCCGCCGCTGGCCGCCCTGACCTCATGTGCTCGGCCAGGCCGCCGACCTCCAAGCTCCTTGCCTCGCTCTACTGCTTCCCTCCCAGGCCACCGACGATGCCCACGCCGCCATGGACCGGTAGAAGGACGCCGCGGTCCTCGCCATCAACAAGTGCAAGAGAAATTGCTTCCACCAACGTTGACCATTCTTTTTTTTTCTAGCCACGCAGATCCGACAAGTGGACCCCAGGTGTCAGAAAACGGTTTAACATAACGGCCGTCAGCTCTCTTTGCCACGTAGGAGAGAGAAATGTCAGAAAACGGTTTAACACGTAAAAATCGGACAATCAGTGCTCCGCGTCGCGAACCAGCTCCAATAGTGGTGGTTCTGTGACAATCGAGCCAGAGATGGTGGCTATGTGTCATCTCAGGTCCAATTGTGGTGGTTTTGCGTCATTTACTCGTGAGATTTAGTTAATTCTTAGTCGACTATTTTACCATTGTATTGACGCCGTGATCTATGTTGGACTGAGAGTTACATATGAGATGCAACTGTGTGCAAGGAGATTTAGTTAATTCTAATTCGGCTGAGCGTTAGACAATCCTTTATTTAAAAGGTCAATATTGCGGCTAGGATCAAATGAGGGATAGGGTTTCCCCATAAGAAGGCCAACAAGGTGGCAATGCAACGTGTTTTACTTTCTTCGCATATAAGGCTAGAACTCCAATCCGCAATTACTTGTACGCACCAATTAAAGTCCTTAAGCACACCCCCCCAAAAAAAAGTCCTTAAGCACATATAAATAACGCAAGAAAATGTACCGAAATAGCATGTCACTTATTTATCTCCACATATATGGAGGCAACACCCAAGGATATCAGGGCGGATATGGGGCGTCTCTGATATGCATAACTAAATTCACCAATTGCAAATTGGCGTAAATTTCAAGTGCCATAACATCTATGCCGGTCTCTAGTAATCTGGTAGCCATACAGGGTGCAAAGGAGGTTGTATACCAAAAGGTTTCAGTAATTGAAGAAGAAACAGTTGTCGTTTGGCAACATACAATATATTTTAAAGGTCTTCTCAAAATAAAGATCTACAAGAAAAATCAGAGTAGAAAAATAACAGGAATAAAAATCTCTGAACTATCTTCTGACGAGAAAACAATTGACGCATCAGATTTGGCGATACACAATCTGAAGAACAAGGGTGAAAATTGAAAAATCGACGCTTTTCATTAGAAAAGTGAACACAAATAGCAGATTTAGCGATACATAATTTCAAGAAAGAAGATGAAAAACTGATACATTGCGTAGAGAACCAACTGCCTAGGCAGACCATAGCTGAGCTAGCCAGCTGGCCTAGCTGGGCATCGCTAGCTTTTGCTTGGTTCCACGTTTAGTTGGGATGTTTTGCTTTTGCTAGCTCGTGCATACGTTACTTTTGGAGGCAAGAATCGATAGATTAACCAGGCGGAAATGCTAAACTTACGGACGAGATTGCTACGGACTATAACTTACGGGCGTACGTGTCTATGTCTGAGTAATTTTTTTTACGTGAATGAGTTTGCTGTCGGGAGCGTGCCGAATCGGCTCTCCACGCCCGGTAAGGATTTTCTGGCTCGTCGAGGCTAGCTGTCCCTCAAAAGCAATATCTTGTTTACCTTACCAAACGGATGTCCTAGCCTGGCAAGGCTACAACTGAATTTGCCGAGAATCCAAACGCACCCTTAGTTCTCAAGGGGATTCCTCGTAGTCTTTTTTTTTGTTTTTTTTTTTTTTGCGTGGAAGAGATTCCTCGTAGTCTCATAGCACGCAACACATAATCAATCCAACTGGATCCAAATTATAAAGAAAATCCCTTTGTATAAACAACCTGATTCACCAACCGGTCGAGGAACAGCAAACAAGCGAATCTAAACAGGTTCTACATCCAAAAACTTCTACTAGTACTGTTGCTAAGGGCGAACGGCGGCGGCGGCTGCCGGCCGGGAGAAGCAGAAGGAGACGAGGATGGAGCGATCAAGGGCGGCCGATACCGAGCAGGCCGCCTGCTCGGACGCCTGAGCTGCAATCTGCTCTTGTACACCATCTTGATCCATAGCGAACCAAAGCGGCAGCACCAGCACCAGGAACGACGTCCCGGTGATCCACGCCGCCTTCCCGGTGCTCCGCGCCAGCTTCCACGCCTTCTCCGGCACCACGCGGCGCCCCTTGTCCGCCACGGACAGGCACGTCGCCCCGGCGGACCAGGCCGCCGTCCCCGTGCTCTGCGCGGCGGACCAAGCCGCCTTCCCCGTGCCACGCGCCAGCTTCAGCCCCTGATCCGCCACGGACGACACCAGCGCCATGTCGGCCGCTTGCGCTGCTTGTTTCGATTGGATCTCGGTGGGTTTAGGGTTTAGGCCTCGATCTTCGTGTTAGGGCTCGGCGCCTGGTGTGTCGGCCTATTAATACTTCATAATGATCGATCTCCGGAAGGAATATGTTTGGAAAGAATTTGGATCCGGATCCAGTCCTAACTTGACCAAGAAGAAATAACAATGTACACGTTCCAGGTAGGAAAACGCACCTGAGGAACTTTTTTTTACGGACACGACCCATCGAGCGAGGAAATGACTCGGTATCGCGCGGGCAGTACCTACCAGGAAGCCTGTCCGTCACAGTCATACGCGGCCCAAGAGGCCCGTTTGCCTTCGTTTGATTACGTTCAAACAAACCAAACTGTTACGTATACTAGCACAATACCCGTGCGTTGCAACGGGTTATCAAGAAAATAAATCGTTTGTGTTAAAAAAAAAAATAGAATAGTCGGTATGCTAGTACCACAGCTCCTTCAATATTTTTCTCTGTTACGAAAGGACAAGCACATAGTATTTAAAACATCAAGGGTCAACCTTTTCTGAAATGCATTTCGATAAATCCACAAGTAGACGTTGTATGCATATAAATGTAAGAAGCCAACAAATTAGATTACTACACGACGCTTTTAACATATTCTCGTACGACATTATGATATTGTATTCATCTTCATTTGCATTGTACAGCAATGTGTGTGCCAATAAAATTCTTCCCATAACCATCCTACAAGAGAGTTGGGTAGTGATTAGGGATTATACTTATATCCGAGTGGATGAACTAAATGGATTCATGATTTTTAACACATGTAGCCAATTTGTGGCACGTACAAATTTATCCATGGTTATACATATAAAAACATTTCCTTGACACAACGGACATTTGATTGGTTATATGTTCAAATATTTTTGAACATTTAGTGTGTGTATCTAGTGTAGCCGAAAAAAAGGCAGGTCTATATTTGGAACACATGTGCTTTATCTCCTCGCTGTAACATGTCCACCAACGGGTGCCGCCATCATGCCAGCATTGCATCGGACGAGTGTAGCATCCATGATTTCCTGGTAATTAGTGTATGCTCGATTGATTAACATTTCCTTCTTTCTCAAGAAAGGCTTGGGAGGAGCAAGGAAACACCTCTCTTTTTTTCCTTTTTTTTTGTTGACAAGAAGGAAAAAGCTCATCTACGCATGCAATCAGCTGTCCGTGTTGAGTAGATGGACTGAGGCCCACATGATGAGTCAACCTGAGTTGTAATCGAATACGTGCATGGCTGGATAGCTAGCTAATCAATGTTTCTGAATCCAATACGTAGGAAGAAAGCTCATGTACGCGTGCGGACAATCAGAAAGCTGCGACGTACCATCAAGAACCATCGCGTCCGATCTCAAATTAATAGAATATATACTAGCACAATACCCGTGCGTTGCTACGAAAAAACACAAAATGTCATAGAACATGGAGAAGGTCTGATGCCTCCACAAGTCCGGATAACTCGACCGCGTCGCCCCACGGCTGCTGCAGCGGTGAGCGCTATGTGCTCCACGGCAGCTACAACATGCACAAACTAAATCTACACCATATGAAAAAATGATATGAAGACAACATAACACCAAAAGAACCTTTCTTATGACTTCATTATAGGTACCATAGGATAGCAGGAAAAAAAAGACGTCTTGACATGTTAATTTATTAATGATACACACTCTTTTGTGTCAAAACTAAGATAGTGGCGGACATCATAGCCGTGTTTCTCACTGAAAAGGACAGAAAGAACATATATAGTAGTGCAGATATCATTACTATAGAAGTTGATTGTTGTTATGATAAACTGGACATCTACTTTGCTTAAAGGGAAGTCACAAACAATTCAATAAGAAGTACGGAGTATCATGGATTCGTTTGCTCTAGATTCTATCTAAAACAACGAAACATGTTAAATTAGTTTATCGCTTTTTTTCTGGGTCGTGGTACAGAAAAAATGTTAAATATTGCCATTCATTTCCTATGGAACTACTTTGCATCGTGACCAATTTAAATTAATGTTATCACAAATAAAAATAAATATATTATAGAACTTTTTATGAAATTGGAAGTGGGACACCATTATTTTCATGTTGCTGCATGGAGAAAATTTTACAGACAAAAGAAAGGATTCAGTTAGATCAAAATACTTCGAGCACTCCTATTACACCACCATCAACTTCAATCTTATTTCCATGTAAAACAAAGGGAAATTCTCTGGATCTGATGGGCTATGGTCTAACTTTCAATATGACATGATGCAGTATATTTGAATGAACAATAACTAAGCAAGTTACTTATTTGGATCAGTAATTCCTCATGCCAAATACTGAGCCTTGATAAAATCCCACACCAAGACTCTAACAAAGTTGTTGTCGTGTCCTATATCTAAGATTCTGGGAAATGCAAATGTAGGTGAGTAGAACTATTAGATTCTGGGAAATGCAAGTGTAGGTGAGTAGAACTATTATTTCACAACGAACCAAGTTGATAGGTGTACATTCCAGTGTTCATCTTGCAAGTTATGGAAAAGTAAACGTGCTACATGTAAGTAATGATTAAGTAGCTTGAGCAGTAAATATTTGGAGTTGCTTCATTGATCATGTGAAAAACAGAATTTTAGTTTTAACATCAACGGACAAAAATATTGACGAAAGCCTAACATCATGATATGGATTATCTCCCCCATCTTTCCTAATCAAAAATAGGAGAAAGAGTGCGGATGTTTTCACTCGTACTAATGATTAGTACATTCCAGTGTCCATGGACTGGAATGCAATTGAATGAGACGGCCATCGTTTTTACGGCATGATTTAGGTTTTCCCCCTAATCATCACTACAATGAAGAATTTGCTTTGTACAGACATCTCCATAGGAGTAAGCATTTGATCGAACACCTAATACACACATACCGAAACTACCAAAACTGATGGATGATCATATCCATATCACAATTTGTGATACCCGCTGCCTTATATGTTGAAAGCAATACAGCAGATGCAGCTTACGGACCCCATGAAGGGGAGTTAAAATAAACTGCATTGGATTTGGTCGCCGCATAATCTCAATGTTACCTGTCTGCTGCTGCTGCTGCTGCTGCCTGCTTCAGTTGTCCTGCTTTGCATTTAACTGTCCTGTCTCGTACTGCAGTTCAAAGAGAAAAACAGATCAGGGAGAGAGAGGAAAATGGGCAGAGAGAGAAAGAGAGGAACCGGCCGCCACCGTTCACCACCTCATGTGCTCGCTGGTCACCCTCGCGCCAGCCCTAGTCCATGGAGCATTTCACCAAACACATGGCGAGCATGAGTGTCGCACAAACCTGCAGCTTCCTAGATTCCCTTGTCTACGGACGGTGGTTGGCGCAACATCGCTCCTTAGATTGGGGACCTGGTCATGGATATTGGTGCGCCGCAGCTTCGCGGACTTCTCTGCCGTCTGCGCCATCCTGCCGCCGTGTCCATGGACGCCCGCTTGGGCGGAGAGCTGGTCAAGGCGAGGAACGGGAGGCTAGGTGCCCGTGGACGACCATCCAGCTCCACCCTTTCCTCTCTGGCGTAGAACAGGTTGTCGGGGACCGCGCCGGCGACGGAGATCCGTTCCGGATGCTCGTCGGAGACCGAGGCAGCGGCAGAGGTGTGCTGGTCGCGTGGACGACGTATGATACGATAAGATAACGGTCAAAGCAGTCAAATCACTTGGCGGTGGCACACTACGTAATATTAGATGGTTGCAAGGGTAAAACCGGAAAAGTGAAAAACGCACCATCACCACCTATTGCAATATTATAGTATAGATAGATAGATAGATAGATAGATAGATAGATAGATAGATAGATACTCTTTCTCAAAAAAAAAACCCGTATATACTCCCTCCATAATATAAATGTTCTAGATATTTTCATGCGAATAATATACGAATATATAGACGTATTTAGTGTGTAGAATCATTTTACTTCGTATATAGTCCGTTTGGAAATAGCTAAAACATCTTATATTATGAAACAGAGAGATTAGTAAGGAAAATGAACTCGAGTATGCGGTACATATTCGCAATTCTTTATCTTTGTTTTCTTCCTTTCCATTATTTAATTCTCTCACGGTTATTTAGGATAAATATATATAGTGCACGCCTATTTCTTCTTCGATCGACTCATTTTTTTTAGTTGTTTCATCTTAGTTTTCTAAACTTTAATTCCACATAGTCTAAAAAAAAAATCTCCTTGCAATCGTGATTTGTTCCAATCTCCCTAAAAATTTATCAAAAATTTGGTTCTTAGGGCACACATTTTTGTTCTGCTTTACACTTATGATTTCTTCCATTGACATTAAACTTTTGTTCCACTTCGTGTAAAATTTTGTTCCTTTTTGTAGTCGTGTTTTGCTCCTTGGGCACGAGAATTTTGGTCCGCTTGATAAAATATTGTACCTCTTGTAATTGTCATTTGTTATGTTTGTTCCGCTAATTGTAGGTGGGATTTGTTCCTCGAACGCTGAAAATCATGTTTCACCTATAGTCCTGATTTGTGCCACTTGGTCAATATTTTATTCCGCTTCTAGTCATGATTTGTTCCAAATGTGAGAAGTTATTATTCCACTTAGACCAACATTTCTTTCCTCTTTTGCACTCTTTATTCTGCTGATCCATGGGTAACAAATTTTATTCTACTCGGTATAAATTTTTGTTCCACGTGTCTTAAATTTTCTTTCCACTTGTTCCAGTTCCTTCATCCTTTATACAGTGGTAGTTTGTTCTGTTTGCAATAAATTTTTGTTCCAGTTTTAGTCATGACTTGTTCCACATGCGTTGAAATCTTGTTCCACTTATATTCCTCATTCATCACCCATGTACTATAAACTTATTCCACTTAGTCTCCGCCACTCACCATTCCCTCAAGGCCGATGCATGCGGGCCGCTGACAAGCTCCGCCGACCGGAGGAGAGGCCACAACATGTCTCCCTGTACTGTCGTCACCATGGGTTTCATCTGCCCGTCTCCATTATCTTCCCACTCCATCTTCAAAGCTCATTGCGTTGGCTCGACTGATCCGGAGGCGGAAGGCGATGTATAGCGGTGGAGAATGCGCCATGGCCTCCTTCGACTCCACCGGGGACAACACAGTGTTGCACAAGTTCTACGTTGAGGGAAGTTGTCCGTGTTAGGGAGAACACCCAGGTTGGTGACGAGTGACTACCTCAACTTCTCGTGCCTCTTCTTCAATAGATGCAACCCGAGCTCCACCCCTCTTTTTTGAGACCGTCGGCAATGGCATCGTCCAAACTTATGGCTGCTTCTGCGGTGCACACATTGTCTCCCTGCAACTCATGTAGTCTGACTGATCAACTCCGTCGTTGTGCCTGCGTCTGCTCCTGGAACTCATGTTCCCCTCTTGTAGGGACTATAGCCTTGCTAGCCAGCACCCCGTGCCGGAATTTCAGTTTCCTAGGAGAGCAATTGTTACATCTCCTCGAGAGTCCGGTAACAAGGAGGAGCTGGTAACTTGGCAAGACCAATGACAGCATCAAGCTTGATCTCGAGACCAACAACATTAATAACTTAAAGGGTTAATTATCAGGTTCCCTCAAGTTGTGTCCATNCGGCGCGCGGCGTCGGACATGAGTACCTCGTAGGAGCGCCGCTTGTAGACGGCGACCCGGTGGTTCTGAGCTCCTGCTGCAGCTCCTCCTTGGCTGCCTCCGCGCGCATCAACCGGAGCCGCCGGCGGGAACGTCTGGCATGCAGGGAGCGGAGGAAGAAGCTTCGGGCGGCGGTGGAGGAGGTTGCCGCCGCGAGCGTCGCCATGGCCGCGTAACGGCGTAAAACGAGGGGAAGGGAGGCGGTGCGTGGCTGTGGGGATGGAGAAAGCGGGACGAGTCCACACACACTCCCAGATCCGCCACGTCAATCGACGCTGCCGGCGGGACCAGCACCAGGGAAATTCATTGTGCTTTTGCTGTATATATAAATATGAAACTCCGCTGTTTTCTTAGAAAAGAAAACAGTGAAATACATTCTGAAAAGAACGTCACCATACACATTCAAATCCGACACATAATCGTTCTGAAATAACAACTGCACCGCGGAGCTCTCCTGTTTCTTCAACACATGTTGAGAAATCGCACTTCAGACAAAACCAGTACGAGGAATATTATCTTGGTAACCCATCACTTCATCAGCAAAAGATTATAGGAAATGACAAAATAGATTTCGTCTTAAAAAAACCAATATATGGGAATTTTACAACTCCCATCACTCCAGCAAGATTACAGGAAATGACAAAATGGTTGTCTTACAAAAGCCTCCCGGCTCAGACAAACAAGCATGAGGAACTAGCTAGGTAAACCCGTCACTCCAGCTTACAGAAAAATGGTTCTGTCTTGCAAAAGCCGGTCTAAGACTGTCTAATATTCATCATAAATATTTCTAGGTCATGATATTATTATTCGGAAACCAGGCGACACCATATCTTCCTTCACTACTGATCCTACCCTTCTTGCTTGTTCCCAGCAGGGCAATCCATCAATCTCACTTCCTCGTCTGCTTGGGCAGCCGACACCCGTTATGCGCAAGCTGGGTCACGTCGTGGATGTACATGATAGGGCTTGGGGGTCCTCACCCTCTCGCCTCGGAACCCGTCTGCGAAGCCCATGACTATCTTCTTCTTCTCCTGAAAAAGGAGTACCCTTTCACCCTCACAACCACCGACTTGACGCCCATCTTCCTCGCGGACCGCCCCATGTGCTCCCCCGTGGCCTCGCCGGCGTACCGGGCGAGACGGGACCGCCCCTTTCGGTCCTCCAGGCAGCTGCGGAGGCACCCGCCTTCCTGTTCCCCTTGATGTCCGTCAACGTCACGAAGGTCTTCTTCCCCTTCTGCGTGATGTGGAGGACGTCTCGCTTTACTCGCTGACCGGTCGGCTGCAGCAGGTCCATGTTGAAGCGTCCTGTCCTGCCGTCGGCTGTGAATCCACCGTTTCCGCCCATCCTGCCTCCGGGTGTGAATCCACCACCCATCCTGCCGCCGGGTGTGAATCCACCCATCCTGTCACCGCCGCCTGTGAATCCACCCATCCTGTCACCGCCGCCTGTGAATCCACCCATCCTGTCACCGCTGCCCGGGAATCCACCGTTTCCACCCATCCTGCCACCGGGTGTGAATCCACCCGTCCTGTCACCACTGCCTGTGAATCCACCCATCCTGTCACCGCCATCCATGAATCCACCCATCCTGTCGCCGCCTGTGAATCCACCCATCTTTTCACTGCCAGTGACAGCGAATGCATCAGATCCACCCAACGTTTCACGGCCTGTGAATCCACTCATACTGTCACCACCGGCAAACTCGTTTTCAGCAAAGGGGCGGTTAATGCCATCATTCAGCTTCCGGATTTGCATGACGCGGCTCATTGGATCACCACCGTTTGTGAGGCCCTGCAGCAGGTTCTGCAAAAGCACAAATTGAGATTCAACTACCAAGCAGCAGATAACAATACCACTTTGTTCTTGTCTCGCCAAACATTGGAACAAATGCAGAAGAAAAGGTGTGTATACATCAATGCAGCTGTAAGATGATACTAAGGTTATACAGTAGCATTTGTTGTCACCAGTAGAGCACTGGACTTGGTAGATTAGCAACAGCAAAGGGACAGCCTTAGAAGAGGTTTAACAGTAGGCAGAAACAAGGAAATGATGGCATGCCAAGGACATCTATGTTTTCTTTTTCTTTTCTTGGTGAAAATATTACCATGACATATCATTGTTGTCAGTTTTATTCACAAGTTATTTTACTCTTTTTCTAGCAGACTTAGGAACGCATAAAACTTATCTAAAAAACCTTGGGTTGTACACAAGGATTCTGGTGCACAAGATTGGGAAAAAGAGACGCAATTTGATTCCAACATTGCAATGCCGATATCTAAGTCAAGTCAGCCCTTAGTTCTCCAACGTCCCTTGATTCTAAACAATGGTTCACCGATGCAAAGCCCATATATGTTTGGCACTTTGGCTGCGAAATGAGAGGCGGACCTAGTCTAGTACAAACACCTGAAACGACGTCAGTCACTTGGCATGGATCATGACTAGGCAGTAAACATTCAGAACATGTCTGGTTCAGGTAGTTGGTCCTTGAAATGGAGCTGACATACGCCATATATATTCTGTTCTTAGTTCAAATATACAAGCCATGCGTTGCGTGGGTGTGCAGAGAATTCAGCGAGATTCAATTTATGGGAAATATACTCCGTAGCCACCAAGTCTTTTTGCAACTCTCCAACCCGTAGCCGGGGAGGTGGTGAACGTACCTTGTCGGTCGACCGTAGCCGTCGGGCGGCCGGTGAGGCGAGCGCCGCCGGTCGCAGGAGCGCTCGGGCGAGCGCCCTCGCCGCCATCGCCGTCTGCTGGGCGAGCGAGCGAGCTCAGTTGAGCAGGGGTGGGGGGGACGAGATCCAGGGCCGACGGGGTCGATCGCTGCTGGTCCTGTGAGTATGCGGCGGGCCGGCGGTGGAAGGAGAGATGCGGCGGCGTGTGGCACCGTGCAGACTGCGGCTGGGGCTGGGGCCAGGTCACGGGGAGGATGGCGGCGGGTCAGAGAAGGAGGAGGGATCTGGCTGGGGCTGGGGGCTGGGGGCTGGGGCGAGGAGGATGCCGGGCTGGCGGGCGGCTGATGAGGGATTCGGGTCGGGGTGGCCTGGTGGGAGAAATCGTGGGATTTAGGGTTTCACCTTTTTTTTTAGGGTATTCACCTTTTTTTTAGGCCTTTGGATTATAGCTGGCCAAACGGACCGACACAGCCCAACATGGCACGGCCCGTGACCGATACGGCCCGTTAGACAAGATTAGCATTCGTGCCGGGCCGGGCCGGCCACTGTCACGACTCCAACTTCAGCATGGCCCACCGATACTAATGCGGCCCGACGGGCCGAGTTAGGCACAGCTATACCTGGCCAAATGGACCGTGCTAAATGGGCCGGCCCGAGCACAACCTTTGTGTCACAGCACGCGGGCCGGCCCGGCCCGTCACGATTAGCCTTTTTTAATTTTTTTACCTATTTTGGGCCATATTAGTACCGGTGGGCGGTATTAGTGCCTAATGGGCCATGCCTAACTCGGCCCGTCGGGACGCATTAGTGCTAGCGCGGCACGTGGGCCGGCCCGACACGGCGCGAATACTAATCGTGCCTAACGGGCCGTGCCGGTCACGGACCGTGCCAATCACAGGCCGTGTCGTGCCGAGCCATGCCAGCCCGTTTGGCCAGCTGTCTAGGCAAATAGCAGTTGCATGTCACAATTGTTTTTCTGAGGTAGTATGTTGATACCATTCTATGGTGACAATGTGTCCCTCAATATGTTCCGGTAATCTGAAGCACATGGGGAAAATTTTGTGGTTCGCACTATTTCTTCAGATGCGAAAATCCACTGAGTTTACCTTAATTCAGAACGGTTGATTTTGTTAGTAATAGAAATTCCAATCTGTAACCATATTTAGAGGAGCGTGTTTCTTGGGCGCTTTCCTTATCTGTATATTCAGTTTGAGAAACTCGACTAAGCTTATGGCAGGTTTCTGTCTTTCTTCTACACAACTTACGCAAGTTCTCTATAGGAGGATCTTTCGTTCCTTGCATAATTTGTTGGGCCATGTCCCTCCACATGGAGGTGTGTTGGCTGCCCAACATCAGCCCAAGAAGTCCAACACATATCAACCGTTGATCGAGGTTCGCATCCAACGGCTTAGGTGCCTCTTAGAGAGGTAAGAAGAAAAAAACCCTAGCAAAGATAGTGAAGCAAGCAAGTGTGAGAAGCCAGAACGTGGCTGCTGCTATGAGAGAGTGAGAGAACACACAAAAACACCACAACCTAGTGAGAAGAGAGGAAGAAGAAGGAGAGGTGATTTCTGTCAGGATTTGGTGCATCTGACAGGTCTGTCTTCAAGCCTGTGTTCGGAGGATCAAACGTGCTTGGATCGACTCCAAACTTGGTGAGCTCGTTCCTTACTTTGAGTACTTCGATCTGGATAGCTGGTTTGAGATTTGGGTCAGAGGAGCATCAGATTTGAGAGAGGTTTCGTCAGTTCGGACTGCTGCAGTTTCAGCACAGAGCAGTTTTGGTAGAGGAACAGTTTGGGCAGGCATACAGTGTCCGATTGAGCTCATTTTTGGTGAGTAAGTTGGGAACTCATATGTCTGCTTGTCTACCAAATTTGGTGCAGTTTGGATCTGTATTTTAAGAGCAGTTTGCTGATTACCGAAGGGGACAGAATCTGTGATACTCTGTTTTGCTGAAATCTTGCCTCTTGTGGTTGTTGTTGTTGTTGTTGCCGGTTGGCAACGAGCTGAAGTGTGTGTTGTAACCTCTAGATGTTCTAGAGAAGACTCTTGATCATAGTGAAGCTTGCGTGGACCGGTTGGTCCACAGCCGTGGTTTTTCCTCCTCACCTTGAGGAGGTTTTCCACGTAAATCCTTGTGTCACTTGTGCATGTGATCGTTTATATTTCCGCTGCATATTGTTGTTGGTTGAACCTATCCTCGAAGTTCATTGCAGGCCAGAGGTTGAAGGAGTTGTGTATCTTCTCCCCTTTACCTCAACAAAGTGGTATCAGAGCTGAGGTTCAGTTTGTACTCAAGTTTCAGAGCAAGGTTTGTTTTGGGCTGAGTGTAGTTTGCTTGTGTTGAAAGATGGAAGTGAATATCAACAGAATGATATCATTGAATGGTACAAATTATCAAGCTTGGAAGAGCAAGATGAAGGACTTGTTGTATGTGAAAGAATACTACAAGCCGGTGTTCTCCACTGAGATGCCAGAAGACATGAAGGAAGATCAGTGGGAGGTACTTCATCTACAAGCTTGTGGGTTTATTCGGCAATGGGTCGATGACAATGTTTTGAACCATATCATTGATGAGACACATGCACGCACCTTATGGCAGAAATTGGAGGAGTTGTATGCTCGCAAAGAAGGTACCAACAAGATGTTCTTGATCAAGAAATTGATGCGTTTGAGGTACAAGGAGGGCACTCCAATTGCAGATCATGTGAATGAATTTCAGGGCATTATAAATCAGCTATCTTCAATGGGAATCACATTTGAAGATGAAGTGAGAGCCTTGCTGCTACTTGGCTCTTTACCGGACACTTGGGAGACCTTTAAGGTCACCGTTTGCAATTCAGCACCTAATGGAGTTGTCACTTGGAACCTTGTGAAGACCAAGGTACTAAATGAAGAGTCCAGAAAAATTGCTGACAAGGATGGTTCTTCCTCACATTCTGAAATGTTAGTGACCGAGTCACGGGGGAGAAGCAAGAGTAGAGGTCCGAGTAAAGGAGGAGAAAGAAGTAGAAGCAAATCAAAAGGCAAAGGAAAGTATGCTGATTTTGTGTGCCATCACTGCCATGAAAAGGGCCACATTAAGTGGCAATGTGAACAATGGAAAAAGGACAAAAAGAAAAAGAAGAAGCAAGTTCAGAGACAGCCAGACAGTGACAGTGATAGTGAGGGACGAATTACTGCGGTTGAGGAGATCATGTCTCTCATGCATGAAGAACATGATGGCAGATTTGGTTCCACTATTGAGGAGAGGATCACTGTTGTTTCTGATGATACCATCAACCTTGCAGATGGTGATGTGATGACTTGGATTCCGGACAGCGGTGCTACCATACATGCTACATCTCGTAGAGAGCTCTTCACAAACTATACAGCAGGTGATTTTGGTGTTGTGAAGATGGGAAACAATGATAGAGCACAAATCATTGGAAGAGGAGATGTGCACTTGGAGACTGAAAATGGTACCACACTAGTCCTCAAGTCTGTGAGACATGTTGAGGCACTTCGTCTCAACATTATCTCGGTTGGGTTGCTTGATGGAGAAGGGTACTCGAGCAGATTTGGAAATGCACAGTACAAGCTCACCAAGGGAAATCTGATTGTTGCTAAAGGTAACATGGTTTCAGTTTTGTATCATGTTCATGCTAAGCTTTCTGCTGCTTGTGTTAATGCATTGCAGAAAGAGGATGCTTGTGCTTTGTGGCACAAGAGGCTTGGGCACATGAGTGAGAAGGGGATGACAGTGCTAGTGAAGAAAAATTTGTTGAAAGGTGTGAAGGGTGTTCACATCAAGAAATGTTCAGATTGCCTAGCAGGGAAGCAACACAGAGTTGCATTCAAGAGTCAACCTCCTCACAAGAAGCCCGAGGTGTTGGACTTGGTACATTCCGATGTTTGTAAAATGTCGGTGAGGTCAATGGGTGGAGCAAAGTACTTTGTCACATTTATTGATGACTTTTCCAGGAAGGTTTGGGCCTATGTTTTGAGGACCAAACATCAAGTACTAAGTGTATTCAAGCAATTCCAAGTCTCAGTTGAGAGAGAAACTGAGAAGAAGATCAAGTGCCTTCGCACTGATAATGGGGGAGAGTATATTGGCCCATTTGATGCCTATTGCAAGGAGCAGGGAATTAGGCACCAATTCACTCCTCCGAAGACACCACAGCTGAATGGTCTTGCTGAGAGGATGAACAGGACAATTGTTGAGAGAGTTAGATGCTTGCTATCAAGTGCAAAGCTGCCTAAACATTATTGGGGTGAGGCTTTGTCGACTGCAGTTTATCTTATAAACCTCTCACCAAGTTATCCACTGCAGGGAGATGTTCCAAACAGGGTCTTCTATGACAAGGAAGTCTCATATGATCACCTGAAGGTTTTCGGGTGTAAGGCCTTTGTTCATATCCCTCAAGATGAAAGGTCAAAGCTTGATTCAAAGACACGACAGTGCATATTTCTTGGCTATGGAGGTGATCAGTTCGGCTACAAGTTGTATGATCCAATAGCAAGAAAAGTGTTGAGAAGCCGTGATGTTGTGTTTGTTGAAGACCAAACAATTGAGGATATTGTGAAGACAAAGGGGCAGGTTCCGGAGCATGTTCCGGTACATGTTTCTCCTCAAAACCAGCAGCAAGACAGATCTGATTCTAACCCAGAACATGCAGATTCAGCTGAGCAAGAAGCTGAAAATGATGCAGAAGATGTGCAAGATGATGCACATGGTGGTGCAGGTGATGAAAATGCTCCCGAGCAGCATGAGTATGATGCTGAAGAAGATGATCATGATCAAGAGGCACCAGCACCAGATAGTCCACCAGCAGCTCCACTCACACGGTCCACTAGAAACCGTGTTCCTTCTACCAGGTACCCACCAGATCAATATGTGGTGTTATTATCTGATGGTTCAGAACCTGAGTGTTTTTCAGATGCAATGAAAGATGAGAAGAAGAAGGAGTGGAATAAGGCTATGCAAGAAGAGATGGATTCCTTGCATACGAATCATACTTATGAGTTGGTGAAGTTGCCCAAGGGCAAGAAAGTTCTAAAGAACAAGTGGGTTTACAGAATCAAGCAAGAAGAGCACACGTCACATCCAAGGTACAAGGCCAGGCTAGTTGTAAAAGGATTCAGCCAGAGAAAAGGCATTGACTTTGATGAGATCTTTTCTCCGGTTGTGAAGATGACATCTATTAGAATGATCCTTGGTTTGGCAGCGAGTCTCAACTTGGAGGTTGAGCAAATGGATGTGAAGACAGCTTTCCTACATGGAGAGTTGGAGGAAGAAATCTACATGGAGCAGCCTGAGGGGTTTCTTGTTAAAGGCAAAGAAGACTATGTGTGCAAGCTGAAGAAAAGTCTCTATGGCCTAAAACAAGCACCAAGACAATGGTACATGAAGTTTGAATCTGTCATGGGGGAGCAAGGCTACAAGAGGTGTAGCTCAGACCATTGTGTATTTATCCAGAGGTTCTCAGGTGATGATTTTATCATGTTGTTGCTCTATGTTGATGATATCTTGATTGTTGGCAAGAATGTCTCTAGAATTGCTAGACTAAAGAAAGAGTTGAGCAAAAGTTTTGCCATGAAAGACTTGGGTCCAGCAAAGTGCATTCTCGGAATGAGAATTGAGAGAGACAGAAAATCCAACAAGTTGTACTTGTCTCAAGAGAAGTATATTGAGAAAGTACTTCACAAGTTCAAGATGGACAAGGCAAAGTCTGTGAGTTGTCCACTAGCAGCTCACTTCAAGTTGACAAAAGAGCAATGTCCCACCACAGAGAAGATGCAAAAGGAAATGCAGAATGTTCCTTATGCTTCAGCGGTTGGGAATTTGATGTATGCTATGGTATGCACACGGCCTGACATTGCTCAAGCGGTTAGTACTGTGAGCAAATTTATGTCCAATCCAGGAAGACCACATTGGGAAGCCGTGAAGTGGATTTTGAGGTATCTTCGGGGCAGCACCAACATGAAGATTTGCTTTGGTGGTGGTGAGCCCAAGCTGATTGCATTTAGATGCAAACATGGCTGGAGATGTTGATACCAGAAAGTCTACTACAGGTTATTTGGTTACCCATTCAGGGGGAGCTGTGTCATGGCAAAGCAGGTTGCAAAAGTGTGTGGCTTTGTCGTCAACTGAAGCCGAGTTCATTGCTATAACAGAGGCGAGCAAAGAGCTATTGTGGCTGAAACGATTGGCTGGAGAGCTTGGGTTTGAACAAGACAAGTATGTGCTGTTTTGTGATAACCAGAGTGCCATTCACCTAAGTAAGAATGCAAGTTTTCATTCAAGGTCGAAGCATATTGAGGTACGCTATCATTGGATTCGAGATGTGCTGAATTCCAAGCAAATGCAAATTGAGAAGGTGCACACGGATGTCAATGGGGCTGATATGTTGACCAAGGTGGTGACAAGAGAGAAGCTCGATGTATGCCGTCGGCTCGCCGGCATGGCTGCCGGTAGGCAGTGAGACCCTCCATGATGTCGGGAGGGGGAGTTTGTTGGGCCATGTCCCTCCACATGGAGGTGTGTTGGCTGCCCAACATCAGCCCAAGAAGTCCAACACATATCAACCGTTGATCGAGGTTCGCATCCAACGGCTTAGGTGCCTCTTAGAGAGGTAAGAAGAAAAAAAAACCTAGCAAAGATAGTGAAGCAAGCAAGTGTGAGAAGCCAGAACGTGGCTGCTGCTATGAGAGAGTGAGAGAACACACAAAAACACCACAACCTAGTGAGAAGAGAGGAAGAAGAAGGAGAGGTGATTTCTGTCAGGATTTGGTGCATCTGACAGGTCTGTCTTCAAGCCTGTGTTCGGAGGATCAAACGTGCTTGGATCGACTCCAAACTTGGTGAGCTCGTTCCTTACTTTGAGTACTTCGATCTGGATAGCTGGTTTGAGATTTGGGTCAGAGGAGCATCAGATTTGAGAGAGGTTTCGTCAGTTCGGACTGCTGCAGTTTCAGCACAGAGCAGTTTTGGTAGAGGAACAGTTTGGGCAGGCATACAGTGTCCGATTGAGCTCATTTTTGGTGAGTAAGTTGGGAACTCATATGTCTGCTTGTCTACCAAATTTGGTGCAGTTTGGATCTGTAGTTTAAGAGCAGTTTGCTGATTACCGAAGGGGACAGAATCTGTGATACTCTGTTTTGCTGAAATCTTGCCTCTTGTGGTTGTTGTTGTTGTTGTTGCCGGTTGGCAACGAGCTGAAGTGTGTGTTGTAACCTCTAGATGTTCTAGAGAAGACTCTTGATCATAGTGAAGCTTGCGTGGACCGGTTGGTCCACAGCCGTGGTTTTTCCTCCTCACCTTGAGGAGGTTTTCCACGTAAATCCTTGTGTCACTTGTGCATGTGATCGTTTATATTTCCGCTGCATATTGTTGTTGGTTGAACCTATCCTCGAAGTTCATTGCAGGCCAGAGGTTGAAGGAGTTGTGTATCTTCTCCCCTTTACCTCAACATAATTCAATTGCTTTAATTAATATTTCTTGAAGTGTTCTCTGAAACTCTAACGGCACTATGGGTGTTGGTCAGTGGGAACAGGAAAATCTGGCATCACATTTAAGCAATGGTTACCCGGTAGAGTAAAACTTGTGTTGCTAGTGGTAACACCTACTGCAATTGTTGTTGCACAATATTTTTTTTTTTTGCACCAACTGTAAATATGAGATTATCCTATGGTTTGTGCATTTCAGGATTTCCGATTCAGCATTATACAGATAAATATTCTTGTAGTTACATATAGCAGATTTGATGACTCCAGTGTATATATCAACCTGCCTGAGCGTGCCCCGTTGGAGCTAGGGTGAAGAAACGCAGCTGCTGACGCGAGCAAACTGCTGACCCGAGATGCATGTGGCGGCACATGCCAGGACGGACGACGAGACCGAGTCTCGATCCGCCTGCCGAGATGCATTGTACCGATAGTTGATCACACTTCTCCCTTGGTCTGTCAGTGTCAACTGTCATCGGTGACGCAGCAGCAGCGGGACGGCAATTACCCAAGAATCCATCTGAGTTTTGAATCGATCGATATATTCTGATCTCGGAGGCGCAGCCAGGGAATCCGGCTTGTTCAGTGCTGGGTACTGGGTACATAGGTACGGACGTTCGTCTCGGCTCGTCGCTGTACACTGTCCGTACGCAGCTCATAAGTGCCATCCTGCTGCGTACTTGGGGCGCCGAGATTCGTCCTAGGTGTGTTCAAAGAACTATTCATGGAGTCAGTGTGCTTGTGGGGAGTTTAATCTACCACTAGCTGCAGTGTGGTGTGGCTTCTTTTTTCTGAAAAAAGAAGAAAGTGTTATACTGATGTGTGGTGATCATCTTTCAGTATATACTTCGGCTTGTGGTTTCTACAAATACATGATGCATAGCCTAAACGCATCCTCAAATTATACACCCTCAAATCCTCTTACTGAGACTGTTAGTGGTGCTAAGCTCTCTTTATAAATCTTCAGTAGCAAAAGCTAACACATGGTTGGCCATTCATTCAGAACAAAAGAGGGCCAACAAAATCATCAATAATATACCGCAACATATGTTAGAGCGGGGTAAATTAGGGAGAAGAGACTCCCCGGCGGCCCGAGCGAGTTAACATGAAGATCAAAGCAGAGGCCACTAAATTGGGCATCAATGGTGGTACAAGAATGAAGGAACTTTGCTATGCTCTAACGAAGCTACTAGTGTATACACAGGCCGTTGTTGGAGAGCTCGGGTGATGACCATACTAACCTCGAGTTCTTCCTGACATAGCATGCTAACTAAAAAAACAATCACACACACACACACTGGCAGCAGAGAGAAAGAGAGTGGAAACAGAACAGACGCAAGACACGGAAGAAACAGAACATGTGGCTAGTAGGAGATCTCCATGTAGAAGTTGGAGTCCAGCAGCTCCTCGATCATCTGCTCCACGTACTGCTCCTCCAGGAACCCGCCGCTCCACCCCGCTGCCGCCGCCGCCGCGGCCGACGGCGCGCTGATGGCATTGCCCATGCCACCGAACGACCCTGGCGCCGGCGGCTCCGGGGAGATCGGCATCGACGAGGCGTCCTTCTCCCGCGGCTGCGAGCCGGACGCCACGTTGAAGCGGTGGAGCTTGGCCACGAGCGCCGGGGAGAGGAAAGACGACGAAGGAGCGTCGTCGTTGGGGAAGTTGGTGCGCTCGCGCGGGCCGCACATGATGCGCGCCGCCTCGTCGTAGGCGCGCGCCGCGTCCTCCGCCGTCTCGAAGGTGCCCAGCCAGATCCTCGTCTTGCTGCAAAGAACACGTACCGCTGCCATGGTCAGACGACCACGACAAAAAAATCGATCCAAGCAGCAATCGCAACAAGGCTTTTGATTATACGTACAGGAGTGGGTGGCGGATCTCGGACACCCAGGAGCCCCAGTGGCGCTGCCGCACGCCGCGGTACCGTTGCTGTGGCCGTGCCATTGGAGATCTCGCACGCTGTTGCTTGCTCAGCGAGAGTGAGACCAGCTTGCCTCCGTGATGTGCTCTCGCGTGTCTCGGGGCTCGGGGAAGACGATGCCGTTGGTTCTGGTGTGTGATTAGTGTGGCGTGTGTGCGAGTTTTGGAGCGCTATAAATAGAAAAAAGATGGGAGGGAGGAAAATTCTGTTCGCGGCTTGTTTGAACGGCATCTAGGTGGGGCCGTTGAAGTACTTGGTGTGGTGGTATGTCTCCCCGGGCCCACCAGGATTCAAGTTAGAACTTACAAAAACAAAAAAAGGAAAAGAAGAAAAAAGGGACGTGCTAAGCGTCCCCCGGGGGATCGGGGGCTTCCGATCCCCGCCTCTCGAGCGGCCAACACGTGTCCTTTCCCATGGGCCATGGGCCAAAAAAAAGACGATCACGCGCCCTCACTTTCCTCCCTCCTCCGGCCTCGCTCTACCTCTTCTCCGCTCCCCTGTGGCCTGCGGGCACCACCACGAATCCCCAGTCCTGAACTTGTCCCCCGGCCGCACCTACACCACCGGTAGCAAGTCCGGGCAGCACCACCGCCGCCCCGTGCTGGCAGCACCGCCTCCTCCCTATCTCCCCATGGCTCCTCTGTGAGCCCCCACCTTCGTTGGAGAAAACGATGCAACAACTCCAAGCAGCAAAATCCCCATGGCTCCTCTGTGAGCCCCCACCTTCGTTGGAGAAGACGATGCAACAACTCCAAGCAGCAAAATCCCCATGGCTCCTCGGTGAGCCCCCACCTTCCTTGGAGAAGACGATGCAACAACTCCAAGCAGCAAAATCGGTAGAGCTCGTAGCACCTTTGGGTAGAGCTCTACCGACCCATTGCAGATTCTAAAAATTGCTTCAAACCATTTAAAGATTTGCACCTCTTTAAGAAAAAAATGTATCCTATGAAGATTTTTTTTTGCTACAAACGTTTGTGGATTTGCATCAACACGACAAAAAATCTGCTACAATGCACCTCATGAAGATATTTTTTCATCATATGATGAACAAAATTGCTACAACCATTATATGGATTTGCATCAAAGAGGAATTTTTTTTGCTGCAAACCTTCCAAAAATTTGCACCACGTCAAGAAGATTGCATCATGTGAAGAAGAAGGAATTGCTACAATCAGTTTGTGGATTTGCATCAAAGGAAGAAATCTTTTGCTACAAAACTTACAAGAATTTGCACCACGCATAGCAAAAAAAAGAAGAAAAAATGATGATACGAATCTGAAAATTTGCTCTCGGACCCGCACACGCAGCTGAAACTGATGTCGCGTTTCTTGCGACCTCCGCCAGGTGCGGGGCCCCTCTAAGCAACCCGGCCGCGGCATCCGGCGTCGCCGCCACGGCGAGCAACATGAGCAGAAAGCGACGAGCTCAAGGAGCGTGTCATGGTGCTTTTTTGCTTCCACCGCTAACTGGAATAGAGGAGGTGATGATGGGTGGAGCGGCCGAGGGTGGTGCTGCTAGGAGAGCACCGGTGAGTGGCTGCTGGAGACGCGGCCGGCCGAATCATCTGCTCGCGAGTGCAGGGTGTGGCAACGGAGGTGCTCGGCTCGGTGAGGAAAGAGGAAAAAGACGAGGAGCAACGAGTGGAAGGGAAAACGCCTAAAAGGATAAGGTTCGTGGGTGCTCCCAGAGACCCAGACCCGCCTCCACGCGGATGGACGCGTGTCAATCGCACGAGGCGGGGGACGCGGACGCGCGATCCCCCGGGGTTTACTAGCGTTTTCCAAGAAAAAAGGTACGAAATCATAGCAATAATCGACTCGCTCTCGCTTGGTCGTGTGTAGGTTGCTCTTGTGTTTTTGGCTAGCTGCTAAGGGCTTCTTTGATTCATAGAATTTTGAAAATTTCGAGGAGGAAATGTAAGAACCCAATATCATGACATGTTGAATTCCACATAAATTGAGAGCATAGGATTTTTTCATTGGTATTGTTTGGTTGCACCGTAAGGAAAACTCAGAAATATTACGAGGAGTTGAACGTATTTCTTAGTTGTCATTGAGAAAAAGAAAAAAAGTTCATAAGGCTGGATTCAGTGGAATTTTTTTCTTTGGATCAACATGCAAAGAATGCTAGGGAAAGGTTCCCATGACGAATAAATTTACTCTTGTTTTGAATCCTACAAATCAAACAAGCATAGTATGAAAAAAGTACTCCAAAATTCCCAATGAAAATCCTTTGTACTAGAGAGGACGTAAGTATGTATAAGTTTTTATCTGAAACTGTTGGATCGATTATGGTAATCATATTTTCTAATCGAGTTTATTTGCATCTACCATATGTTTAACCAACTTTCTTCTATTTATATGGCTAATAAATTATAAAATAATTTAAGCACGACAAGCTTCAACAACCACAAACCTCATGATTAAAAAGATGAATTTGCACACTCCGCAATACACAAATTCAACCATTATTATCTCTATGAAAATTTGACATAAGAAACACAATATACGAGTCATAAAAATTTAAAAACCGTAAGAATTACCTAGGTGTATGTATTTTACGTGTATTTTTTTACATCATGTAAACAAAAAGCTCACGTCATACGTTCTCCTTGACATTCCAGGTAAGATAAAATTTATGTGACATATAAATCATGTACGGTTGCAAAGAAAAAGGAATGTGTAGAGTATCTATTTTTCACTCTGAATGCCGACTCGTCGACCCAAAATTTTATACAGGTAAAAGAAATTAAGACATATTAAATAAAAAGTAATTGATGACTCGAACGATAAATAAAAGGGGTAGAGATCTATTTTTTTTTTAGTTTTCCAAATTGGCCAAGTTAACCACTGCATATTGGGGCCTCCTTGTTCATTCATGTATTTGAGAACAAGTGTGTGAATGTATATAGTATTAGATAGAAAAAGGCATACATAATCTTGAAGCCACGGAGAAGGTAAGCTACAATCACCTGATTTCTGGTAACTGAATCAGTTCAAATAAAATCTTAGATTCATATATACTAGAGAACCAAGATGATCGAGTCTCAAGCTAAACAAAATTCAAGAGTTTTTCAAATAAGAACCACTTGTAATCATATAGTGAATCGGTGTAATGACTCGACAAAATCTCAGAGATTTTTTCCTCACTTGCTGCATCAAAGACTAAATCACAAGGTTCTGATAAAAAACGAGGTGTTCTAGCAATGATTTATAATACGAGTACATTTACGCTCTGCCAAAATGTAAGACGCCATTTTCGGATTCCATTTCTTAATAGCATGATCAAAATAAACTCCTGCTTTTTGTTTACATCAGCAATCGAGTCGAGTGCTTGTTAAACAAGCATCCAAGGCCATTGGCATGCTGTACTCCATTCTCTCTTTTTTTTTTTTGGTTGCGGGAAAACCCAAACTAAAACTTTTGTAGGGAGCACAATTCCTAGTAAAAAATATCCTAAGATCCTTTCCCGATAATAATATGAAAGTCATGAACTATAGTGCCAGTAATATTCTCGTAGACTACGAGACAGCCCCCGTTGACCAGATTCTAGACATCACAGTCGTCGCCCATCTACCTAATCCATTGACGAAACAAGTAAATAACGAGGGTTTAGGGTAGTTTGGTCCTAACTACAGCGTCACATACAAGTCCAATCCATGTTAGATCACCCATATGGTAGGTAAAGCTGAGAAATTTTATACACAACATATGATCAGTTCAGAGCTTCCGATTCCCCACAGGAGCACAAACAAGTAGCACAGAGATGCCCTCATGGGACACGCCGTCGCCGATCTGCAACTGTGCGTACCATGATTTTCTCCCATGTACTTGTTGTCTACTATTGACCTCAATGAGCTTTCCTTGACATCACAGCTAGTACGACGTCGTCCTAGTTGGACCAAGTTGCAAACCGCAATTGGCTATAGCTTTTTTCTTTAGGAGCGCAATTGGCTATAGCTAGAAGCTGGAGCTCTGCAGCCATTGATTGGGCTGCTACATTTGCATCTGTTTCTATCTATCCATGGAGGCCACAGTGTCGTCTTGGGACGGGCAGAGCCTGCGCCTTGGGAAGAGCATCGATCGGCCTCATGGAAGGATAGCATTTTTTTTGCCAGGCCAAAAAGACAAAAAAATTCTTTCTTTGAGAATTCTTTTTTGCCAGGCGCATGCATGCATCATGATTCCTGCATGAATATGATCATGTTCGCTTGTTGTGGGCATGCACCTGCCAAATCTGAATATGTGATGTGTGTTTATTTGTGCAATGCACCGTATCCTGGGCAGGATCTCCTCCCTTCGCGGCTTGGACGCATGCTGACGCCGGCAGCGGCGCCGGGCAGCCGGGCCGCGCTCTGCGTGTGTGTGGGGAAAAAAGTCCATTTTCAACATTAAATTTGTAGAGGTTGGCTAAATCAAATCCTAAACTTTGAATCCCGGAAATTGACACACCGAACTTCTAAATCCCAGTCTATTCTAAAGCCTAGATCTGTTTGGTGGACCGGGAAAGACACATCCCGACCTGGATAACCAACTACTTTCACTGATAAAGGAGCCCACATGTCAGCATATTCATCTTCCTCAGTCTCTTTCACTCCCGAATCGATACGTTCACTGAATCATGCGGCTCTCATGGTCACTGCTGCCGCTATTACTTTGTCCTCCGGTTGCCCTGCCCATAGCCCTGGTAGCCACAGTCGCCTTCATTTCTGCACGTGCCCTGGCCGTGGCCGAGTGACCTGCTGCTACATACACGAAGCTAGCTACATAGGAATCATACATGACTCGGTGAAATCATACACGAAGCTAGCTACATATGAACGACCTGATGGATGTTACGGCAGCATGAGCACACATGACTCGGTGAAAATCTCATGGCCGACATACACTCTCATGGCGGTGAAGAAGTACGCCTTGTTCAATGCGAACTTTCTCGTCCTATTCGCAGTAGCCAGCCAGCAGTACGGCCACAGCCAGGAGCCACTGCCCTCGATCGCCGCGAGAGTTCGGCCTCTATCTGCAGCCATTGTTCGAGAGTGCTGCCAAAATGTTGGTGGCACAGAAAAAATAATCGTATTGAGAGACGGAAAGCAGAGGGCTGGAGGTAGAAGACATACATGATAGGTGGGCCAACTTACTTATTCAGTGTGAGTAGCAATTTGGGAAAAGAAAATTCTGGCGAGAAAAACAGGTCCAGGGTTCGAAATAGACCGGGATTCACAAGTTCGGTGTGCCAATTTTCGGGATTCAAAGTTTGGGGTTCGATTTAGCTAACCTCTATAAGTTTAAGGTTTAAAATGTACTTTTTCCGTGTGTGGGGGGTCGCGTGATATATACAAGTGGCTGCGTGGAGTTTGCAGCGCGATCAGCCATGGATTCTGCTTTGGACAAGGGAGATCGACGTCGCCTCCCTGTTGAAAGAACAACTATGCCCGAGATGTCGCCTAGAGGGGGGGGGGTGAATAGGCGATTAAAACTTTTTCTAATTAGGGGCTTGATAAAAGCGGAATAAAACTATGTGTTTAAATTAACAAGCCAACAACCTAATTACTAGGCTCACCTATGTGCACCAACAACTTATGCTAAGCAATTCAAGCAACAAGGTGATAGCTATAGAAAAGAACTTCAAGCACGAAGGCTATCACAATGTAAATTGCATAAGTAAAGCTCGGGTATAGAAATAACCGAGGCACGCGGAGACGAGAATGTATTCCCGAGTTCCTCCTTGTTAAGGGAGTACATCTCGTTGGAGGGGTGTGAGTTCGCCACAAGAGGCCTACTCAAGATGCCACAAAGGGCTCACCCTATTCTCCGATGAACCTCACCCAATGGATTAGTTCACCTTACACTATCGGAATCCTTCGGGGCGGATTCCGGAGCCCTTTACAACTTCTCTTGGGGCACACACCCACAACTCAATTGGGGGCTCCCAAACTCGTGCCGAAGCTTCACAACTCGAAGTCTTCGCGGCACCTCCAACCGTCTAGGGTACACAATGCACCCAAGAGGCAACAAGCTCTTGGGAACACAATGCACCCAAGAGTAACAAGCTTCTCAACCTTCAACTTCACGTATCACCGTGGAGAGAGCAACCCGATGCAACAAATGCAAAAAGGCAAGAACACACAAAGTGCTCAAATCCTTCACTCCCAAATTCCAACCAAAGCAACTAATGCTATGGAGAGAATAAGAGAGGAAGAACAAAGGGGATGAACACAAAGCAACCCCAAATCTAGATCCACAAGTTTCCCCTCACTTAGAGGAGATTTTGATTGGTGGAATGGTAGATCTAGATCTCCTCTCTTGAAACCCTAAAGTTGGGCAAGAATCATTGGAGGGGAAGAGAGGAATCAAGCTCATAAGGATTAGAGCAAAGAGGAAGAGCAAGAACAAGTGAGCAAGGTCAGCAACCAGGTTTTGGGGGGGGGGGGATCGAAGGAGGCTTTTTATAGCCCCCCCAAAAAACTAGCCGTTGGAGCCTGTCCAGGCCGGAGACTCCGGGGTAAGTGACCGGAGACTCCGGCCTGCTGGGTCATCGGGGAGGCCGGAGATTCCGGTCCTTGGGGCCGGAGACTCCGGCAAGGCCGGAGACTCCGGCCACCCTCCGGGGTAGCTCCGGACCCCTATCCAGAGGCGCACCACACAGATGAAAAGGAGCTGAGAAAAACTGGGGGCCGGAGATTCCGGTCCTTCTCCGGGGACACTCCGGACCCCTATACAGAAACGCACCATAGCAGACACAAACGGCAGCGAAATCAGGGGGACCGGAGACTCCGGTGTGGCCGGAGACTCCGGACCATCTCCGGGCTAGATCAAAACAGTGAAAACCAGAACTGCCATAACTTTTGCAAATGAAGTCTGAATCGAGTGAATCCAATTTTGTTGGAAAGAGGACGACAAGAGCTTACCCTACAAAAACTGAAAATATGAAAACAATCAAAGAAGATTGTGCGGAGGGATGGAATGGTGAGACCTTTCCAAGCAGATGAACCGGCAAAATCTCCAACACGAAAACGCACAAGCTTTTCATCAAGACTCCGTTTTCTATGATCTTGGGCTTGTTACGAAGATAATCACAAGCCCTACAAGATCATGCATATACACATCATAGTCTATCATGTGAGGAGGAAAATATAAGGCGAGAGTTTGACCTCAATAGAAGAGACAAACCGGTAAAACCTCTGATATCAAAAACGCAAGAAGATATTCATGAGACCCGTTTTTGATGAACTAGCGCTTGGTATGGAGATGAACACAAGCTCTAAATTCTCACATGGATGAAATCCAAATAAGAACCAATAAAGATGATTGCATGGATACAAAGGTTTGAGCTCTCCACGAACGATACGATCACGATACTCGGTCGAGAGCCCCTCTTGATAGTACGGCTATCTATCCTATAATCCGGTCTCTCACTAAACAACATGAGACCGGTAAAATAAAAGCCCTACCAAGATCATACCTTTGCCTTGCGCATTAATCCACTTGAGGTCGATGGAGACGATCTTCATCTCCTCAAGGCGAACCATCTTCTTGATTGCGCTTCGCTTGGTGAAGAATCACATGACGCTCCCCCATACACCAAGATGGGGAGAGCACTCTTCGGCATATCTTCACTTGAACTTGAGAGTTGATCAACCCGCACAAAGCCTTGATCAACCCAACACTTTTCTTCCCTTGATCTTGACTCCAACAAATGGAGATCAAGCAAAGCACCTTGCCAACACATGGAGACAAGCTTGGCCTTGATCAACAAATGATCTTCTACCTTGACCTTGACTCCAACCAATGGAGACAAGCAAGCTTGGCCTTGGTCAACAAATGATCTTGACACAAGCTAAAGGACAACCTGCACATAGAGCTCAATGCAAATATTAGTCCATAGAGATTGTCATTAATTACCAAAACCATGCATGGGATCAACCATGCACTTTCACCTGTTCCAGTTGGCTGGGTATCTATGCTGGGTTTCCAGGGAGGATCGGCAGAGTGGTGGTGTCATGTTTTGGAATTGGACGCGGCGGGGAGGGATGCTCTGTGTACTTTTCTTAGGAGCGCGGCTGGTCTAGTCACCCGATAAGGTGATAGGATGGAACCTTTGTGAGTTGTTTACTCTGCTAACTAAAAGGAAAAAGTAGTTTTGTGCCAAGGGAGCGTGATTAGGTTCCTTGTGACGAAACCTATCCACCCGGGTTTAAATCCTGGATTTAGCACGGGCGATTGTATTTTCTTAGATTTTCAGCATTTTTCGACAATTTCTTTTTAGTAGGGGACGACGGGTCCCAGCGTGTGCTGACTTCGCCAATCTCAAATTTTGTCGGTTTAATCTTTGAAAGTGATCATTTGGGGTGAGTGTATGTGTGTACGTGATGTCTGTGTTTTCTATTGTTTCAAAAAAAAAGTCTCTCGACTACTGACCAAGTTTAGACTTGATCTTCAACTTTTAAAAAATATATACAACTTTCTAGTGCTTAAGGATCCACGTAACTATTAGGGTGACAACATGGGCAACCCCATCCTCCCAGCCTCGGGATCCCCTACCACCTCTCATCGTCACAGCTGTCAATAGGGCCTACCTCCCAAGGATGGGGCTATTTTGCGTTGGAGCTCGTCGCTCTGGGTGGGTGCTACTCTCGACATCGTTGCTTCCTGCGTGCATGACGACTGCGATATTGGTTTTCCCCCCCTCCACCTTCCCTCTACGGCCCTCTGTCCTCTGCCTTGCTCACTCCCCTCCATTGTGATTGTTCTGTGAAAATCATGGCGTGGTTTTCGGAGTCGTGGTAGCTTTGCTAGAAAATAATTACAACCTTTTGGTTTCATGAAAATGTATTTTGCTAAACAGATAAAATTACGTGAAATTATTTGAAACCTTCATAATGGATTACAAAGTCGTATGAGGGGGAGTACGTGTAAAAAAAGGCACAACTAAGTGTAAAAAGAAGATATAATAATACCAGGTACGGGACTTAAATTACCCCGAATCACCCACAACATGGCAGCACAGAGTACACACAAGGAGGTACGAGCATCTCCAACTCCAAGGCATGATACATAACAGGGCAGCTGCCAAAAAACAAGTTATTAGGCCATTTGAACCACAAAACAAAACTTCAGCCAATGTCCTAACCTTACATGGTGTTGCAAAAAAAATTGGGGCACGCCCTAAATATTACTGCATTTTTGGGGCACGCCTATAAATTGGTACATTTTTTTGGGGCACCTCTAGTAGCTGCCCTAAAATAAAATGAAAAGATTTGATGGGAACCGAACCGCCACGGTGAAAAAAAAATCGCCGCCGATCATCGCCACCTCATGCCTCTTCCGGCTGGTTATCACCGCTGCACGCCAACGCCGCGACTCCGTCAACCGCCCTAGCCCCGTCGCCACCTCACCGCTCATTCCCGCCGCTCGAGATGTTTGCTGCAACCCTGACCGTCATCAAATCTTGGGCTGCCGCCGCCCAAATCCGTTGATTCCGCCCGTTCCTTGTTACAAGCGATAGCAAAACAACGATGAAATTAAGCAGATCAAACCAACGGGGACACGAGATTTTAACGTGGAAAACCCTTCCAACAAGGAAGAGAAAAACCACGGGCGCCAGCCAGCAATACTTCACTATTTCGGGGTGAGGTTACAAACGCGCCGGGATTTACAATGTGTGGCTTATCTCCGGCGGCGGCTTACAAGACGTATTTATAGTGGTCCTGACCTAAACTAGGTCGGCAACAATTGGTGTCCTGGTCGGTTCGGCCCAAGCCTACCGGCGACGGGCCTCGCTTCGCTCCGTCGTTAGCCTTCTCACTTATAGAAACGGATTTGGATCACCATAAAATAACACTCCACCTTGAGCCAAATTCCATCTTGTAGCATCAACAATCCTTCACCCTGAAACATCAAAGAAAACACTTTCGGCGCCAACTAGCCTCTTGGGCTAAACAGTTATACCAACTAAGCTCGAGCAAAGCTCAAACTTAGCAATAGAAACTGGCTTTGTCATCATATCAGCAGGATTATCATGAGTACTGATCTTGCATACCTTCAGCTTACCTTGTGCAACAACATCACGCACATAATGGTATTTGACATCAATGTGCTTTGTTCTCTCGTGGAACATCTGATCCTTAGTAAGGTAAATGGCACTTTGACTGTCACAGAACAGGTTAATACAAGTATCATCTCCACAAAGCTCACCAAACAGACCTTTCAACCAAACAGATTCTTTGCATGCTTCAGCAATAGCCATGTACTCAGCCTCAGTAGTAGATTGTGCAACAACACCCTGCAAGGTAGCCTTCCAGCTAACAGCACATCCACTAACAGTAAAAAACATAACCTGTGAGGGACCCTCCTCTTATCCAAGTCGGCAGCAAAATCTGAATCCACATAGCCTACGAGTCCCTCACCAGTCTTGCCAAACTTCCAGCAAGCGTTGGATGTGCCGCGAAGGTACCTGAAAATCCACTGAACAGCTTTCCAATGTTCTTTACCAGGATTAGCCATGTATCGACTGACCAAGCTCATAGCATAAGACAAATCAGGTCGAGAACACACCATGGCATACATTAAGGAACCAACAGCACTAGAATATGGAACTCGAGACATGTACTCAATATCTTCATCAGGTACTAGGACATTGCAATGCAGACAACTTAAAGTGAGGAGCAATAGGCGTACTAACAGACTTTGCATCATGCATGTTAAAGCGATGAAGAACTTTCTTAATATAATTCTCCTGACTAAGAAATAGCAATCTAGATTTTCTGTCTCTTGAAATTTCCATACCTAGAATTTTCTTAGCAGGACCAAGATCCTTCATCTCAAACTCACTACTCAACTGTTTCTTCAATGTAGTGATTTCTTTCATGCTCTTGGCAGCAATTAACATATCATCAACATATAACAACAAGTATATAGGTGATTCATCAACAAATTTAATGTACACACAGCTATCATATTCAGACCTCTTAAAGCCATGTGACATCATAAAAGAATCAAACCTTTTATACCACTGTCGAGGAGATTGTTTCAAACCGTAAAGGGACTTCTTTAGCTTGCACACGAAATCCTCCTTACCAGGCACTATGAACCCTTCTGGTTGGTCCATGTATATCGCCTCCTCAAGTTCTCCATGCAAAAATGCAGTCTTCACATCTAACTGCTCAAGCTCAAGATCATGCATAGCAACAATACTGAAGAATGTACGAATAGAACTATGCTTGACAACCGGGAGAACACATCATTATAATCCACACCGGGAATTTGGCTGAAACCTTTAGCTACTAACCTTGCCTTAAATCTTGGAGGCTCATTAGGAGACAAACCTTCCTTTCTCTTGAAGATCCACTTGCAGCGGACGGCCTTCTTTTGTTTAGGCAAGCGCACAACATCCCATGTGCCATTCTTCTCAAGTGATTGCATCTCCTCGTGCATTGCACCAATCCACTTGTCACGATCAACCGAAGCAATAGCTTCAGTGTATGTAGCTGGTTCAGCCTCATGCTCCACCTGTTCAGCACAACTTAGAGCAAAATAAACAACATCACATTCTTCAATTAATCGGTTAGGGGGAACAATATTTCTCCTTGGCCGATCAGCAGCAATGGACGATTGCTGCAAAACAGGAGGTGAGGTCTGCACAATCTCATCATCAACAGTTTCTGTTACCTCCTCATCTAGGTGCTCCATCTGCTCCACCTGCAAACGAACCTGTGGTTCGTCCTTATCAGAAGAATCTGGCACAACATCGGTAGTCAGACTGTCCTGATACATAACAGATTCATTAAACACAACACTCCGGCTGAAGAAAGTCTTTTTAGTTTCCGGATTCCACAACTTATATCCTTTCACTCCGGAACCATAACCAAGAAATAAGCACTTAACAGCTCTAGGCTCTAACTTTCCATTATCAACATGAGCATAGACAGTGCAACCAAAAACTTTCAATTGTGAATAATCAGCCGGCTCACCAGACCATACCTCAATAGGAGTTTTCTTGTCAAGGGGAATGGACGGTGACCTGTTGATCAAGTAGCAGGCGGTGTTGGCAGCCTCAGCCCAAAAATGCCTGTTCATGCGGGCGTTGGACAACATGCAGCGAGCTTTGGAGATGATAGTCCTGTTCATCCGCTCCGCTACACCATTCTGCTGAGGTGTGTACGGGATGGTGTGATGCCTGACAATGCCTTCCTGCCTGCAATAATCATCAAATTCATACGAACAAAATTCGCCACCATTGTCAGTACGAAACAACTTCACCTTCCTCTCAGTTTGCCTTTCAATCATAACTTTCCACTCTTTAAAAGCAGCAAAAGTATCATCTTTATTTTTCATAAAATAAGGCCAAACTCTTATAGAGTAATCATCAATAATAGTAAGCATATAACGAGCACCACCATAAGAGGGCTTACGTGAAGGTCCCCACAAATCAGCATGTACATAATCTAATGTACCTTTAGTGGTATGAACGGAAGCATTGAACTTAACTCTCTTATGCTTACCAAACACGCAGTGTTCACAGAACGGCAACTTACTCATATTGCAGTCCTTCAACAGTTCTCTCTTGACCAATTCTGCCATACCAAGTTCACTCATATGTCCAAGTCGCTTGTGCCAAAGGTTAGTTGTACTTGGATCATCATTAGTAATAACAGCAGCAGTACCAGACAAAGTGCTACCTTTAAGAATATATAACTTGGCAGAATTCATATCACCAACCATAACAATAAGAGAACCTTTCGATACCTTCAGACGTTTATTCCCTCCGGCATACTTGTACCCGTCACAGTCAAGGGTACTCAGCGAGATTAAGTTTCTCGCCATAGATGGTATGTGTTTCACTCCCGTCAGCGTGCGTGTCATCCCATCATAGGTCTTGATCTGAACAGATCCAACGCCAACAATATGACATTTGTTGTCGTTTCCCACACGCACGAAATCTCCAGTCTGCACAATCTCATAAGAACTGAACCAATCTTTGTTACAGCAAATATGAAACGAACAAGCAGTATCAAGAATCCACTCATCATCACGGGTAACACATGCAGCAAAAACAGCTAAACATTCACCATCAGAACTATTATCACCAGCAACAACAACAACAACCTTACCATTACCATTACCGTCAGATTTATTATTCAGTTGGTAAGTACCGTTCCTTTTCTCCTTATTCTGCACCTTCCAGCAATCATCAATGGTGTGATTGGTTTTCTTACAATACCTGCAGAACTTGTCTCGTCCTTTGGACTTTGAACGGCCTCTGCTCTTATCTCTGTTGTTGTTGTTGTAGTTGTTATCTCGCTGCTCAGGCCTGCCTCGAACCTGCAATGCATCGCCCTTGGAGGGTGATGCGTCAGTCTGCACCATACCTTTCATCTTTTCCCTGGTCTGCAGGGCCTCACATACTTCCGCGAGGGTTAGATCATCGCGGCTCAATAATATGGTATCTCGCAGATTTGTAAAGGAACTAGGCAGCGAACATAACAACAGAAGAGCTAAATCTTCATCATCATATTTTACCTCCATCGACACTAGGTCGGCCACGATCTCCTTGAAGATCGACAAGTGGTTCGTCACAGAACCACCTTCTGCATCTTGTGTGAGAACAACTTCATCTTCACGTGCATCTTGCTGGTTAGATCCTTGGACATGCAGATCGACTCCAGCTTAAGCCATAACGCTGCCGCAGATTTCTCCTGCAGCACCTCTTGCAAGATATCATTAGATAGATGAAGTTGAATTAATGACAAAGCCTTACGATCCTTGCGCTTTTCTTCAGGAGTCCACTCCTTCGCGTCCTTCTTTCCGAACGCATCCAGCGCCTCATCAAGATCCGAAGCCTGCGAGAGGATCGCACGCATCTTCACTTGCCACAGAGAAAACCTCGTCTTGTAGTCCAGCAACGGTAGATCAAACTTCATCGATGCCATCGCAAAACCCTAATCTGTAACCAAGGCTCTGATACCACTTGTTACAAGCGATAGCAAAACAACGATGAAATTAAGCAAGATCAAACCAACGGGGACACGAGATTTTAACGTGGAAAACCCTTCCAACAAGGAAGAGAAAAACCACGGGCGCCAGCCAGCAATACTTCACTATTTCGGGGTGAGGTTACAAACGCGCTGGGATTTACAATGTGTGGCCTATCTCCGGCGGCGGTTTACAAGACGTATTTATAGTGGTCCTGACCTAAACTAGGTCGGCAACAATCGGTGTCCTGGTCGGTTCGGCCCAAGCCTACCGGCGACGGGCCTCGCTTCGCTCCGTCGTTAGCCTTCTCACTTATAGAAACGGATTTGGATCACCATAAAATAACATTCCTCGCCTCATCGCCTTTCAAGATAGTCATTGCGGCACCGTTGCAGCTCATTGACGTCGATTAGCGGCCGTCGTGACACCCATGCGACCGTTCGCGAGCCGCTGCTCCTTTTCGAGTTCTCGGTACTCGGTCAACTCAGTGACGCTGGATTTGGCCGCATCCTCCGGCTTCCCTCCGACCCATGCCTCGCCCTCGCCATCTTTCCTCGCCATCCGGCGACCTCCACCGGCCAAAATCGAGCTTGGGGCCTGGCGATCGTCAGATGCGCCTCCCTCCCTCCCAACCGTCGTTCTCATGTTTCGATTGTTTTCCAAATTTTAGATCACTAGTTTAGGGCATATGTTACATCAAAAACTTTTTTGATGTCCTAAAACCTTCCCAACCCTAAAACTTGGTAACACACTAGTTTTTGGTGTCCTATTTTGCATCATCCCATGGAGATGGTCTAAACAACAAAGATGTGCACCTAGTGTGACGAACTGCCGCATGGTACACATGCATCGTCTATCCATAATTCCATGTATCCAAATCGTCGTACACAGCATATATATTTACTCCAAGTCGACTCTGTGCACGCCCCAACCAAGCCGGCCACCGACTGACACCGCCGATCACATCACTAACGCACGTACGAACGTACGCCGATCGGCGCCGCAGCCGGAGCAGATCCGCCCGTGATCCGGCCATCAGCATGGAGATACTATTACTACGGGGTTGCACGGCGGCGCGCAGGCCCCTACTGCGGCCGGATACGGGGGAGATGCGCTGCGCGGCCAGTCAGGTTCAGAGAGGGAAGAAGATCGATCCCCTGGTATGATGATGGATGGTACCACGAGATCTTGGCCTGATCGCGCCCCGATCCCCGTGGCAGTGGCACTGTCCGTGGTCTGTGGACTGTGGGTACACAGAAACACAATCGATGAAATGAGATGATGGAGGACGGGGGACATGGGAGCGGTCATCTCTGGCTGTGGATTGTGACGGACGGACGGACGGCCGGCCGGATTGGTTTGAGGGGGCGATGTATGTACCCGGCCAGCCATGTGATGCCCTCTATCAGCACTACACGTTTAGGTTATCTGCACGACTTTGTGTCCTTCTTCCTCTTCTTCTCTGGCTCTAGCGGTAACCTACAGCACTAGTACTAGCTAGGAGTATTAGTTTTCCTTAATTTTTGTTAATTACTTGTTTATCTTTAGTTTATTATGTTGAGCCTCGCTACCTAACACATGCGTTGCACATGCATTGTTGGCTGGGTGACTGGCGAGACGCACACAAAATGTTTTTGCTGGAAATCAATTAGTGGCAATCATTTGCTATACATATGTCTTCAAATTTTTGTTTCTCTTGCCATACCAAGAACCATGGCAACTTGCAAGCATGTTCATTAATTTGTCAACATGCATGCCTTCCGGAGAAAGATAGTTTGTCAATATATATCGTTGCAAACATAGGTCCTCAGCGCGGGCTCCACAAAAGTTGTTGATTATGGACATAGAAAAGTCAAAAATTTAGGAATTAATTCTACTACCAATATTGGGGTCCATTAATGGTTGGAAACTCGCTTAGCGAACTTAAATCAGCCACTCGGTGCAATTTGTTACTGTATTACGCATTGCGGTAGTTTTTTTTAGGAGAAAAAAATCGCATGGTGATGGTCATTTGAAATCCTAATCCCAAATGAGATAGCTTTTTTGCAGTTTTCTCCATCGAGACCAATATTATATTGTACTACTTACTAAAGCCACGGTTCAAAGCTCCCAACTTAGCCGTACTTGCACATTGTGAGTGGTGGTGTGCATCTAAAGATAACATCCTTGCCCTAGTTGGGGCTCTTCTCAGAGCTTTGGACCCGTCGGCTGTCCGATCGAGCTGCCTCGTGATCGTAACCGTACGTTTTCTTTGACCGCGTCGTATAAAAGGCAGACACCACGGTGAAAACCCTAGCCGCAAGCTACCCAATCCCCTCACGCGTTCTCCTCCCCCAATCCGCCTCCCCGTCTCTCCCTCAATCCCCACTTCTTCTCCTCCCCCTCTCGCTCCCGCCCCTCCGCCTCCTCCTCTCTGCTGCCTCCTCCACTGCCGCGACGCGCGAGAGGGAAGGAGGAGCACTGGCCGCTTCTCCCTGCTGTCGACCTCGCGTCGTTGATGCGCCCCACCTCGCCATCCTCCTCGGCACCGCGTCGCGCTAGAGGGAATATATTTAGTATGCACACATCCTCTCCTTCTATTTTTTGCTTGGTTTATCTCCCAGATCTGAGATGTTCATTCTCTTCCCCTTTCTCCAACAGGATGGACTCGGTGGTGGGATTTGGAGGTGAGGAGGCACGTCCTGCAGCAGTAGAATCCAGCCGCCAGGACGGAGAAGAGGTCCCCTCGCTGCATCACCATTTTCCGCACCACGAGCACCTGCCACAGCAGCCCATGCCCTCCTCATTCGCGTGCGACCACGGGATCTCGACCACGACACCTCAGGTGTGTGTCTCCGTTCTCCACCTCTGATGTTTACTCTCTCCCGTCTCACCTCATCTTTCTCTGTCTCAGCCGCCAGCGGCGACGATGCGGAGACGACACACCCGAGTGAAAGTGCATGGTTGATCCCATGCATGGTTTTGGTAATTAATGACAATCTCTATGGACTAATGTTTGTATTGAGCTACTTGTAGGTGTGTCCTTTTGTGTTGCTTGATCTCCATTTGTTGGAGTCAATATTAAGGGAAGAAGAGTGGTTGTTGATCAAGTCGAAGTGCGTGTTGATAAACACTCAAGTCCAAGTGAAGATATGCCGAAGAATAAGTTCTCCCATATTGGTGTATGGGGGAGCATCATGTGAATCTTCACCAAGCGAAGCGCAATCAAGAAAGGTGGTTCGTCTTGAGGAGATGAAGATCGTCATCATCGACCTCAAGTGGATTAATGCACAAGGTAAAGGTATGATCTTGATAGGTTTTCTATTTTGCAATCATCTTTATTTCTTGGTTGTTATTTGGCTTTTATCCTTGTGAGAATTTAGATCTTGTGTTAATCTCCATACCAAGATCTAGTTCATCAAAAACGGATTTCATGAATATCTTCTTGCGTTTTTGATATTGGAGGTTTTACCGGTTTGTCTCTTCTAAGAGAGGTCAAACTCTTTCCTTATGATTTCCTCCTCACATGATGGACTATGATGTGTATATGCATGATCTCGAAGGGCTTGTGATTATCTTTGAAACAAGCCCAATATCATAGAAAACGGAGTCTTGATGAAAAACTTGTTGGTTTTTTATGTTGGAGAATTTACTGGTTGTTCCTTTTTAGAGAAGGTTTACCGTTCTACATTTGGTTTTATCCTACCTTGTTGGACTATGATGTTTCTTTGTATATTCTTGTAGAGCTCGTTGTTACGATTCTAACGAGCCCAAGATCATCGAAAACGGAGTCCAGAAGTAAAAGTTATGCTCGTTTTGGTATCGGTGTTCCGACAATTTTTCAAAGGGCGGAAGTACTGCCCCTACTTCTGCCCCCTACTTCCTCTTAGCCTCTGTTTTTGGGCGGTAGTACCGGTAAAAAGTCCGGTAGTACCGCCCCGGCGCGTTTCTGGGCATAACGGTTGGATATTTGGTTGACCTATTTAAGGGGCCCTCTTCCCCAATGGTTCCCTAACATTTTGAGCTTCTTTTTTCTCTCTTTCCTCCATTGTTGCAAGAGCTCAAATCGCATAGATCTCTCAATCCCTCCACCCAAACTCGTTGATTTTTGGAGGATTGAAGGAGAAGGTCTAGATCTACTCTTCCACCAAACAAAATCTTCTCTAAGTGAGGGGAACTCGTTGGATCTAGATTTTGGAGTTCTTAGTGTTTCTCCTTTGTTCTTCCTCCTAAATTCCTCCATAGCATTAGTTGCTTTGATTGGATTTTGGGGAGAAGAATTTGACCACTTGGTGTGTTCTTGCCTTTTGCATTAGTTGCATCGGGTTGTGCTCTCCACGGTGATTCGTGGGATTGACGTTGAGAAGCTTTTTACTCTTGGGTGCATTGTGTACCCTAGACGATTTGGAGGTGCCGCGAAGACTTCGAGTTGTGAAGCTTCGGCACGAGTTTGGGAGCCCCCAATTGAGTTGTGGTGTGTGCCCCAAGAGAAGTTGTAAAGGGCTCCGGAATCCGCCTCGAAGGATTCCGATAATGGAAGGTAAACCAATCCCTTGGGTGAGGTTCATCGGAGAATATGGTGAGGCCTTTGTGGCATCTTAAGTAGGCCTCTTGTGGCGAGCTCACACCCCTCCAACGAGACGTACTCTCTTAACAAGGAGGAACTCGGGAATACATCCCCGTCTCCGCGTGCCTCGGTTATCTCTATACCCGAGCTTTTACTTATGCACTTTACATTGTGATAGCCTTCATGCTTAAAGTTTATATCTTGCTATCACCTTGTTGCTTTTATTGCTTAGCATAAGTTGTTGTTGCACATAGGTGAACCTAGCAATTTAGGTTGTTGGCTTGTTAATTTAAACACATAGTTTTATTCCGCAATTATCAAGCCCCTAATTAGAAAAAGTTTTAATCGCCTATTCACCCCCCCCCCCTCTAGGCGACATCCGGGCATAGCTTGTTCTTTCACCGAGGAGCTTGACCTCTACGGCTGAGCTACATCACCTTTTCTTTTCCCTACCGTTAGGTTGCAGGTGTGTACAGAAGCTGTTTGTGAAAATGTCTAAAGGAAAATACTGCTCCTGGAAGAATCCCAACTTGGAACTGTAAGTCGTTTGTCCTTTCATATGCATTCCTCTCCATGCTTTATGTGTTTTAATATTGATTCTTAGTTCCAATTATTCTACAGGTTATATTGTTGTGCATAACTTCACTTATCAAGTTGTAGCAGATCATAGCAGTTCTATTTGAGTGGGGAGAGACACCAAGTCAGGATGAAAGAACCTTGTCCTTGCGATGATTGGAGTGACTCATTTTTCTAGATATGGAATGGCATTGTACTAAAGAAAATTCAAGAAATAGTTTTTTTGGTATTGTATTTTTTCCGTGGTTCGTTGATTCTGCCATTTCAATGCTAATAGATGGTCATTTCAATCCTAATTTTTTTTTGTGAAGCTTCACGATGTTTCTCGACTTCATCTTCATATGTAATGGACCATGGTTAACCAGTTTTGTTCCCATTCTTTGTACAACTCTTGATGCATCGTGATAGCCTCCTTCAACTTCATTAAAAGAGATATGTTAGTTGAACAATTTAAAGTTTGGTGCATGTCAAAAAAGAAGGGAGCTTTTGATGTATCATCTTTTACCACATCGACTTGGTTGTGGCCGCTCTCGTTTCTTGCCTTCACTTGATCAAAAACCCCATGGAACCGGTTGACACCCTCTCGGATGGACCCCCACCACTTCTCTATAGCATTCCGATTGCGAACCGGAGGCACATTGAGTGGCGGGTACTTCGTCCCCTCGAGAAAGTTCTTGTGAATGCGGGTCCAATAGGAATTGCTATTTTGTCCGGCGCCGATGATGGCGTCCTGGCTTACACCTATCCATGCCACACACAAAGGCTCGTCTTCCTTTACCCTCCATGTCTTGCCTCTATTGCCTTCGACAGCTTGATATCGTCGCCGGTTTCAACATTGTACACAAACTGGCTCTCCTCTTCCCCCTCCCCGCACTCCTCCTCCTCCTCCTCTCTCGCTGCCCTGTTCGTAATCATCCTGGTTGAGGTCGACCAGAGGGGTCGGGCCATGGATCATATCGTTCATTGCGTCCTAGTTTTTGAATATTATGAAATGCACAATTCAAACTACCTACGACATCAATAAATGCACAATTCAAACTACCGGCAACATCTATAAATGCACATTTTGAAGTGTACCTCGCCACTCGTCATTCCGTTGAGCACGTACGCGGCGTCGGTATCTTCATCGGTGAACAGCTGTGTCGGCGCTACGGCCGCGGCGCCTGCAGTTCGACGAAGCACAGGCGAGTCGCTGAAGTGGGCGTCCTGGTTGAGGTCGATGCCTCGGCTTTCGTTGTCCTTGTCCGGCGAAGAGGAAAAGCGCGATTGCTGGAACACCGGCAACGATGGATCGTTGAAGTAGGTCGGGGAAGACGGCGACGATGATCCCCGAGGAGGGCGAGACAACGAGCTCCCTTGGCTCATGCCGCCTAAAGATTGGACGGCGAGGCCCTGCGCTATCCTCAATTTCGCCCGATGTCGCTGGTCAGCTCGTAACCGGGACGCCGCCGCCCGATCCGCTTCGTCTTGTGGGCGGATCACCAGCGGCTCCACTTCTTCCGCCTTCATCACCGGTGGCTTCATCGGCACGGCCCTCGTCGTACCCTTTTCCTTGGCGGCTTTGCTATGGGTGGGCTTTCTCAGACCCACTCCCGCCGGCTTCGGAGCCATCGTCGCCGGCTATTGGACGCGATGAACGCGCCGGCGGAGGGACGAGGAAGGAGTACGGGTGGGCTGGCGGCGACGGGGGCGAGGTAGAAGGGGAGAGGTTTGTGAGAATGGAGGGAAGAAGTCCAAGATTTGGCGGCCGGCGCGGCAATGTAGGGGGAAATTTCCCGCCATTCGTTTCGTGTGGCTGATGGGCGGGTCATATCTGTCGGAGGCTCGGGCCGGACAGTGTCCGGCACCGCGAAGGCAACCCTCAACTTTGGAGGCCCTGTTGACGGTGCCAGACAGTTTTTGGGCCGGACAAAACCTTTGCAACCCCCGGTGCGGCCTGTTTTTTTGTCGGGCCCTAATGAAGCTTTAGGGGCCCTATTGCGACCCCCGGTGGAGATGCTCTTAGGAACATGATTATAATTGAGGATCCTGTTTCTCGAAAAAACGAAATGATTTCAATTGAGACTCTTTTTTTTGTGTAGGATCAAGTAGGAGTATAGGACTATGATTAAAATACTTGATTTCTGAAGATCGAACCAGGACTATATATAATATATACATGTATGATCATGATACAAACCAATCAATTAATGATGAATAGTTATAAAAACAAGAACCGATCTATTTGGCAAGTGCGGTTGTCGGGCTCGGCCGTGCAATACAAACAAGGGTGTTTCCACGTGTCCATCAACGTCGAGCCTGAACATGAACCTCGCTAGAACATGACTAGTTTCCTAAGCAGTTCGATATCATTAGCAAGACAGCATCTAGAAAACCCATGTGGGCATGATCAACGCCCATACTCGTCGGACGATGACAGTGGCCAATAAGATTCCGAAACAGAGCTTGTGTGCCATGCATATGCATGTATCCTAACTAGGGAAACTAGTAAGATAAGCGCCAGAGTTGATCTCTCGTTTCTGATTCTGATTGGTGCCTCCATCTGTTGTCTGCTGCCCAGGAGACGTGATGCTGGTGAGTCACGTTCGGCAAACAAGACAACAAGGAAGTTTGTAATCTCTGGGCTTATTCTGGTCGTAGAAATATTTATGTATGAAGAACAAGAAAAAGATTCGAGCCTTCTGTTGGACCCATAGAGCAGAGCCGATCCGTCTTTTCTCTAGGTAGCTGAAGTGTGTCTTTGAATCTTTAAAGATATAAGAACAGTCTCCAAAATGAACTATGACTACTGATATAATGTTGTAATTTCAGCGCAACTACAAAAGTCAAAGTCGGTCATTAGCTCTTGACGAATAAGGTTGACATTAACCTGACTTATTTACCATAGACTCTCGACGAATAGTCAACTCTCTCCCTCTGAGAGTGGCGTTTTGGTGCCCGGGCTCATATGAGCCCGGTTTTGTTTTCGATTTTTTTAAAATACTAAAATGCTTCGAAAAATTCTGAAAAAAATTAGACATGAACATATTGAAGTATTCAACACTCGTGTAAAAATTCGACAGAAAATATCAAATTTTGCGCCCTGTGTAAAAAAGACAAATCTGTCTTTTTGAATAGTGGACTGTTCACCTATTTTGTCTGTCAGATTTTTGTCTTTTTTGCACAGGGCGCAAAATTTGATATTTTCTGTCGAAAATTTACACGAGTGTTGCATACATGAATATGTTTCCTCATAAATTTTTTCAGAATTTTTCGAAGCGTTTTCAAATTTTAAAAAAATCGGAAAGGCAGCCGGGCTCATATGAGCCCGGGCACCGAATTGCATTTCCGCCTCTCCCACCCTTATTCCCCCTTCCATTCCTTCCTATAAAGGATGGTGGATGACCCGGCTCCTCAGGCCTCCTCAGCGACACACCAAATGCTGGCCGTTTGATTGTGTTGACAAACGTTTCACCTCTTAAGCTTTTTACCTCATCCGTCCGATACGTGGTTTTATTTTTCACTTTTTAGTTAGCTGAATGGGTCAATGACTTGTGGGGCTCGCTGCGCATGGGGGCCACGAATCAGGCGGCCAAACCACCTTCTGTACGTCGCCCTGCATTGAACCCTGGGGTGAAAACCTAGACCCAATCCCCTTCCTCTCTCCCCCAATCGCTGCCTCCTCTCTTCCTCCAATCCCGACTTCCTCTCCTCCTCCCCAATCCCCGCCTCCTCTCCTCCTCCCAGTCCGCCGCCTATTCCCGATTTCTCGCCCGCTCGAAGCCGTGCAGAGGAGGCGAGTGGAAGGAGAGCGGCGTAGCAAGGAGGAGGACCGGCAGCATGATGAGATAGGCTGGAGGAGGAGCAGACCATGGCAAAGGGGTGTGGAAGTCGACGGCTGTACCCCCGCCGTCATCTGCTGGCCTTGGGCTGTAGCTTGGCAAGAGCGCGAGGAGGGGCGGCGCGGGGAGCCCCCAGCGTCGTGCAACCTCCGCCTCCTTGGCACCGGTGCTGCTGGTGGCCTGGCGCTGAGCGCCGGCCATGGCCATGGCGCGGCTCAACGGAGCACATCATCGTCGCTCGTCCGTCCTACCTCCACAGGTGCGCTCTTCCTCATTTATTTCTCCCTATTATAATTTCTATCTCGCACAGCCAGGAAGGTGGACTTTCCCTACCTCAGATCTGATTTTATCCTGCTTCAGTTTGCCATGCCTGCTCCGGCCGATCTCACGCTTCCTCTCTGCGCCCACTCCTCTTGCCCATGGGATTGGAGCTGGCGGCAAGAAAGATGCGGCTCACTATTGTTCTTTGCTTGCAGGTGTCCTGGTACGTTGAAGCCAAAGTGGCACAACAACGGACTTTGCAAGCAGCCATAGAAGAAGGGGATTTGTATAATCCGTCACAAGTGCCTGGTCAACATGTAAATGATTTTCTTCTCACTTCTTTCTCCATCTCTGGCTGAGCAAGCTGACCTATCGTAGAGTCTCTCGGTCTGATCTGGTTTCCTTTGATTTTTCTTCATGGCATGTTTAGCTATAAATGGTGAGAACGTTGAGGAGATGTCGAGATGACCAAAGTGGAGGCCTGGACCTTGCCGCAAATGCAGGGGCATCTGCAACTGCAGCTTCTGCAGGTTAGCCAAGCAAAGGTGATGCACAATTATTATGGAGCTTCTTATATATTTCTTAGCTGTTTTTTGTTGGCAGAATAAAGAAAGGGGAGACGCTGCTGGGAATAATGTCTATGAATTGCTAATCAAGGGCTCAGACATGGTGGGTGCTACACAGAAAGTAAATGTTTTGCTTGTCAATTCTTTCCTAAATCATTAGGGAGGCAACTTACTTGGCAAGTCTCTGTCGTATAATGTGATTTCTCGTTGATCTGTTTTGTTGGCCTCTTTGTTAGGGACACAAGGAGGGCAACCCAAAGAGGGCCCTAGGGACAGATGATGCTGCTGATGGATTGTTGGTTGAAGGGAATGAGAATACAGTGACTGGTCTCAATGCATTTCCCTCTGTTTTTAACAAGAGAATGAAGAAGGGCAACTGCAGACCTGCATGGTAAATAACATGACTGCTAATGAGATCAGATTACAGAAAATTATCTTCATAATATACCTTGGTTCCTAAGTCCTAACTATTTCTTTCCTACGAATTGTGGAAGATTGCTGCAGATTGGTTGTGAAAGCCAAGCTGCTTGGTTTTTTTCTCAGACATGCACAGGCTAGGTAGCTCTCGTCGGGGGACAGCGACGCCATCTCAACGGTATGATTCTGCTACAATGAGCCCTCTTTGGATTGGGACTGTTTGATGTAATTGTACCATGATTGTATGCCCCATATGTTTCAGAGTGCAGTTTGTGTTTGTATAATAGCATTGAGGAGGATACAAGCCATATACCTCACACTTCAGGTTATCTTCATCTTCACCTCTGACTATTTTTCTTTCACTTATGCTTTCAAGTGTCACCAGAAATCTAAGGCATACTATTTTTATTAGGGTTACCACCATATCAGCAGTAGTCAGTAGATTAATTAATGTCCTTTTATTTTATAAGCTTTCCATCCTGTATATGTGGTAATATGTGCATAGCATATGGTTGATCAAATTTTCCACACATTAGTGTTTTAGATGCTCATGGATTAGAGTTGATTCCATTGATTATTTTAGCTCTCAAATTTCATTACTTTGTTAACCTTGAGCTAGAAATACTAGCAATATGTCAATATTTTTGCATTTCAGTGTTTTATCCCTAATTGTCGATAAAAAGAAAATAAAGTTAGCATAAAAATGGTATCCTTGGTGTTGCAGCATACAGTCTGCCTAATTTGTTTCTCATGCATGCTTACCTTTTGTTTCAGATGGAAAAGGAAGCTCCTATTTATCATAGGACTCTTTCGGCTAAGAGGTATATGACTTGGTGGACTTGCTTTGTGCTTGTGTGATTTTCATAAAGTCTCTGTGGTACTTGTGCTTGCCAAGGATTCATAAAAGAAAAGGAATTGGTGATGTATGTGACCATGGAGTTCGTTCTGATTATACGATGTTCTGTTATACGTTCCCCAAGTAGTGGTGCATGTTTTGTGTTTGCACCCGTAGAGCTATACTATAGGAGTGCTTGCATTACGTGCTATTCAGGGTTGATGATCATACTGTGCAGAAAATTAAAATGTTTTCTGTATGGAATAGTTCAATTAAAGTGTCTAAGATTAGGATTCTTAAGATACTTTAATAGGCTGCAGTCAATGATTTATTTCTTTGTAGCATGCTTAAAGAATAGGAGAGTAATTTTCCAGCAGCTTTTCCTTTACTCTTTCCCATCAATTCAGAATACCCCACAGGGATGATTCTGCTGCAACTACTTATTTTATACTATTATGTGAATATGTGGGCAAATGGTCACATGCTCTCATTCTTTGTCATTTTGTGAATTTAGTCTATATGATTTTCCCTTTTGGCGTACTTGATTTTAGGTGGAGATGAAGCTGTACTTTCTCTCTACGTCAAGGGAGAGGTGGGCTGCCATTGGTTTATTCCTCTCCAGGTGCTTGCCTTCTAAATCATGTCAATTCATGCATTGAACCACTTGATTAATCTGCGTGATTTTCAGGTTCGGTTGTGATTGAAATTTCATCGAGGAGCATGTCTGCACCAGGAGAATGGTAATATAATTTAATATATCTGTATGTATGCTTGAGCTATTTGCGGCCGCAGAAATTGTTGCATCAGTGGTGGACTTGATAGCTAAGCTAGCAGTGCTACGACTGCCGCCAGTTGGAATTGTATAGGGGAGGCTTATGCCTGTGGTTGTGTGATGGTCATATTTATCACGACATTGATCCTTCTGATTGTTTTTTGGTAGCTGAGCATATACATTCGACATATGAATTTTACACAAGGACACTAACTACTGGAATAACTATCTTTCATTGATGGATATATAAGTCTGCAGGTGTTTGCCTGCTTTGCTGATGCTCTGTATACATGGCATGCTTGACTGTTTATTTGCTTTGGTTGTATGAGTAGGTTCTAAGTCAGCCATGCATTTCTAGGATCAGATTTGAGCATACTCATATCTAGGTGTCTAGGCAAAAAAGCTAATGATGAGCTCTTGAACTAGAGAGTGCAACAGTGCAGAACTAGAGGCTTTTTTTTTTACTAATTTATCAGTCTGAATTTAAAGGATTGCCAAGAAAGGGTTATCGAATGAATGGAGTCAAGCTTAGGGTTAGTTATCCTCTGGGGTCTAGGCAAAAAGGCTAATGATACTACAATGTTTTTTATTTGGGGCTGAGAAATCCTTTTCCACTTACTTTTTTTCTGGTGTCTCTGAAGAGTAGTATATGGATCAACATATAGCATGTGAGATAGTCCTATTCAGTTCTTCTCAATTATCAATTCTATGTTTTCCTCTCCCCACTTTTACTTTTCTGGCTGCAGTATAGGTGGAAGAAGGTGCGAAATGGGCGCGACCCAGCCTTACTGTGGAGTGTGGACATGTGAGAACACAAATGATTACTGTCGACCATCGTTTGATTACTGGAAGAAGTTGTTTCCTGTACAAGTTAGATTTCTTCATTCTTCTTTTGTTAGCAATGCAGACCGAAAGCTGTTGTGGTAATTGGAGACTACAAGGCAACAAGGTTAATTCAGAATAGGCTATGCATTATGCTGCTTAGTCCGTGTTGTTTTAATTCATCTAAGATTTAATCATGCCATAATATTTTTTAATGCTAAATAGATGATTTCCTTCATGCTGCAGGTATCAAAGCATAAAGGGAATGTTTTACTCGAGGTAGACATGTTTGACAAGGCAGAGTCTCGTGGCATCTTTCAAATGACTTGAATTATCAGGAGCCTTTTGTAGTTCTTTTCCCAATCAAGTGTTCACAAGCTTGATTCAGAGACTGGGCTTGCACATGGAGAAGCTGCGGTGCTGCTGGAGCGTGGTAATGATGATAATGCAATTGTGAGTATTTTTTTGGTAGACTGCATGTGTTCAGTACTGAGCATGTCAACAACTAAATCATGTGAGGATTGTTCTGCCTCCACTTGAATGGTCAATATTTTTGTGTTCCAAAAATTATCACGGCATCTAAATCAGAAAATAATTATCATATAGTAACTGTAGGTTAGTTGTTGCGTTTGTTAGTAGTCACCAGTGGTGCTACACTCCAGTCATGGTTAAAGCTGAACCATTCCATGTGGCTTTCTATGCGTTTGTTAGCCTAAGTATGAGATTCAAGAAAGAACCAAACCTCAGTTTTTAGCCAAATGTACTTTGGAAATATCCTTATCATGCACTTGATTGTAACTCCCAGTACCGAGTTGTTGAATTCGAGCAAGCGGCTTCATGTAAATATATGAGAGCCATGATCTTTGTATTTTCCAAATTTGTCAAGAGGCCTTTTTTGGTACATCCTGTCTTGAAGTGATCAACATTTATAGGGTCTTGATCAAATGTTGATTCTGAAATTACTGGAATTAAATGCTGATGCAGACAATTTATCCTCTCTTTTGTAGTAGCCAAACTTGCAAGTAAAAAGAAGGCGCCCAGCCTCTATACTCTGTAAAAGGAAACCCCATTGTGTTTTTCCCTTTCCAGTTAGTCAATTTTTTTTATCAAATCTGCTCTTTTTATGGTTATGATGATTGTACCTATGTCTGTACTGCCCCAAATTCTTCTGTACTGTTGCCACCTTTGGCTTCCTATTGAAGAACCAATATTGATCCATTACACCTCTATTTACATATGGTCTATGATTCTTTTCTTATGGAAATAAATTATAGCATAAATCCGATATTTGCGTCAATCGGCGCAACGGGTCATCTAGTAATATTAATTGTGATGACTGATGACAATGGGGTTCATCACTTCATCTATAAGCTTTGATGGAGTATAAGACAATGAAAAAAAAATGTAACATTTAGGACATGAATGAACAAATAGAATCACAACTCCTAGCGCCTAGCCTCCTAGCGTCTAGCCACTTATCTCGTTCTGCAATCCGAGTCATACCCCTTTGTATACTGCTACTGATCGAGATCTCAACCGAGGCTATCACGCCTTGATTCATCAAAGGCCAAGGTATATTATAGAGGTCAGTTCGCTCGTTGGGGTAATCGGTCTTCTAATGTGAAATTCCGGAGATGGTTAGTGAATTCAGTGAAGCATTTTTTTGGTCATTTTTTCCGCTGAAATCCCATAAAACCTCTCTTTGGTTTGTAGAATCGTACGATTCCCACGACGGCACCTCTAAGCCATCACCGTATTCACAATTTGATCGTATGACCAAAGTATATGTCATAAAAAAAATCCGGGGTTCCGCCACCTCCTAGCGTCTAGAAGGTCGCAAGTGCCAAAGGGCAACCGAGTTTAACGGAGATGGAGGACGTCCGAGCTGGCGGAAATACTCAGGCGTGGGAACATCACCATGTTTACTGAAGTACACCCATTGGGTACAACTATAAAAAGGGTTCCCTTTGCAAAGGAAACTTTATTAGCTTCTAAGCGTGCCACGTGGCGGGAGCACGCTTGTCCCGCATGTAGAAAGCAAAATCGAATTTGAACACGAAGTGAAGTAAGCAAAAACGAATTTCCCCACCCCAGCTCCCCTGTACATCCGCGCGCACACGGGTGTACATCCGCGCGGACATCGTTGTACATCCGCGCGCACATCGTTGTACATCCGCGCGCATATCGGTGTACATCCACGGTGTACAAACTCATGCTGCTACTTAAATCTAAATCTCTCTCGCATACCGGTATATAAATTTGGGTACTTGCCACCCCCACCCCCAACCCTAACTAATATATGCAAGTTACAAGTTTTTCTTCGCGTCGACGGCGATGAATCCTCCGTACCCTAACACTTACGCTAACGCGCCACACGAAAGTACAGAGTATATAGAACATAAAGTACAGAATGTAGCCATTCAGATATACAGATTAGTATAAATAGGGTGTACAAGTACAGAGAAAACGGAGTACAAAGTACGTTGACAGCGGATGTACAAGTAAGTTCAAACCCGAAGTACAGCTATGTTTAAACCGGATGTACAGCTATTCAGCTTTTGGATGTACACAAAAAAAGTTCGTCAAAACCTATCGACATGGGATCTAGTTTTGAAGATCTTGACGCGAGTAGTTCAAAAGTGAAAACGGTTCGTAATTTGGATAACCGGTTCTCAAGATATTTCGTTTTTAAACTTCGATTCAAAAAAATAAAAGGAAAAACTACCCTCCCACCGAGTAAAAGTACATAGAAAACGGAGTGCAAAACACGTTGACAGCGGATGTACAAGTAAGTTCAAACCCGAAGTACAGCTATGTTCAAACCGGATGTACAGCTATTTAGCTTTTGGATGTACAAAAAAAAAGTTCGTCAAAACCTATCGACATGGGATCTAGTTTTGAAGATCTCGACGCGAGGAGTTTAAAAGTGAAAACGGTTCGTAATTTGAATAAGCGGTTCTCAAGATATTTCGTTTTTAAATTTCGGTTCAAGAAAATAAAATAGAAACTCCCTCCCACCCGTACCCTTCCTTTTCTCTCTCTTCCTCCCCACTTTAACTCCTGTTACGACACGTGGCGAATATTCAAACAAAAGAACAAAGGAGAAGGCGCCACTTGGCGCGAGGACAGCGGAGGAAAAGGTCCCTTCGCGAAGGGTTCCTTTTTTTTAGTGATTTCCACACCCATTGTCCAGATTTGTTTTTTTTTTCACATAAAGGAGAAATGAATATACTGGGCGACTTAGAGGCACACGACTACAAGACAGGGAAAGCCCAATGTTGTTACTGGACTTGGCGGCCCAGTTTCAGAAGTCATCCCATACTTGTCAGAATCAACTAAGCCCATTAGGCCCATACGGCACTGCTCTATGCTATATATACCCTCGCGGCCTCCATTTTCCCTTTCCTCCGATCCAAGGGTTTCCTCGCGCCGCCGCCGCCTTCGTCCCCGCCGCCGCCAAGATGGTACGCATCCTCTATTCGTTCGCTCGCACCCGAATCTCTCCCTGCTCGTCTTCGATTCCTCGTCTCTCTCTCTCTCTCTGCCTCCTCTCGTTCTTGGATCTCCGCTGACTTGGCTCCGTCTCATCTCGTGCAGCCGTCGCACAAGACCTTCCGGATCAAGCAGAAGCTGGCCAAGAAGCAGCGCCAGAACCGTCCCATCCCCTACTGGATCCGCATGCGGACCGACAACACCATCAGGTACTTTCCGCGGCCATGATCTCTTATCTGCTTTCTTGGTGTGGAATCCTTTTAGAGTAGACGGTTCCCTTACCTGTTCCTGATTATTTGCTGCTGTCTCAGGTACAACGCGAAGCGCAGGCACTGGCGCCGCACCAAGCTCGGGTTCTAAGCAGTGGGGAGGAGAGGGAGCAACGGACGCTGCCGCTTGGAGAAGGATCTAGGGTTTATGATTTACCTCGTACTTCGATGTTTCTGCAAGCTTAGCAAGTGTCTCCGGACTCCCAGTTTTTTAAGAATTTACTTGTGTTGAAGAGATTATATTAGTACTGCTTGTAGCGTACCTCTGGATATTATCACCGTATTATGCTGATTATGGAGCCACTTTTATCCTGCTTAGGTTCTTGACGTTATCTGGGTTGCAGTGGCTTGATTTATGTGTTGTATGAATCTGTTCCTTGTGTACTGAATTTACTCTCAACTATATCATCTGTGATTTAGCATTGCTTACTGGTTGCTTGGTAAGTGATTGTCCTGTTGTTGTTTGTATTAGACCCCAATTGCCAGTTGTAGGCATGTGTAATTCCTGGCCCTCTACCTGGTGCTCCATACAATTATATCTTTCGTATATACTTGTCACATCGCTTTTCGCGTATATAGGAGTTTCATGTTCATGGCTTACAACAACAACAACAAAGCCCTTTTTGCCCAAGCAAGTAGGGGTAGGCTAGGTATGAAACCCAACAGAACGGAACTTCATGTTCCTGTCTTAGCCGTTACAAATGCGTAACTGCTGTTAGATATAGTTTGTAGTATTTATCTGAGTTGTGATGTCTATAAAATGCTTTGTGCAACAGCATGTACCATTGTTCTTAATACCCATATTTGATTTTTAGCCGTCATGGCAATCTCTAAACCTATGTTGGTATTGGTAACTTCGTTCTGGAACTTTTGTAATAGAAAACATCTGCCCAATTCGCTAGACAATCTTATATCCAAAGAAGTGTGATATTAAATGTTTGTTTCATTCAAGCGCTCTTTTCTTTGACATATCTCCTTATGCAATATAGGTTAAGGTGAAGCTGTTTGATGGCTTACAGGAATATTAATAACTTGGTTGCAGATTTAATTCTTGCTCAAGTTGAGGATCCAGTGTCACTTATTAAATTAGTGGAGTACGTCTGATATGACTGCTTTACTGATTAAAGAATCACTTCATCCTGCTTAGGTTCTACAATTTGTCTGAGCTGCATTTGTTTTATAACCTGAAATCCTGTATCTGATATGTGAATAGGTTTCTCTAGAGTTTGTTCCCTAAAGTCTAGTTTTTTGTGTGTGCTTGAAGGTTTACTTGCGTGGTTGTCCTGTTTTATTTTGATTCCTAGGTGCTTAGGTTGTACCACACAGAATTTGTTCTCATGTGTGTATTACTTGTCTTTAGAGTAACCAGAACACTATGGGCCTTTTTGCCAATCATGTATGGATATGGTACAACTTTATTTGTTATTCTTTATCAGCTATGCAATGATATGCCAGTCATCCACTATTAATTTTGTTGCCACTTTATTGTAGTAACATTTCTTGTAATAATCTTTCTCCTGCTTGTGATGCTTAGGTGCAAGTACTGTGGTCTTAGTATCTGTATTTGATTGAACAGTATAGATGTACATGATTAAGGTGATTTTCTTGTGTAGTTTGAGGAAATTATATATTTCTTGTGGTATTACTACTTCACGTTTTTTACATGGATGGGCTTTTACATGAGTTACAACTTAATTTATTTGGAGTTGAGATAATATATCTGGATTCATGCTATATACTGGTTGATTACATGTTTGTTTGGCACAAGGGTGAGAAAATCTTGATCTGGAGCCACCATGCTGCAGATCAGCTTAATTCATTTGATTTATTATGGTCCGTGCTATCAGATAGGTGTTGCATTTCAACAGTTTTTGAATTTCATGATGATAAAACTGTGCTGGCTAGGGATTCCTCAGCCCCTGGTAACCTTTTTTTAAAATTGTTACTAGCGCCAATGAACTGTAGTTTTTTCAACTTCATGTTGTCGATGTACTGAGTTGACAGCATTTTACACAATGACCAGTGCAACTTCTCATTTTCTGGGGCAGTCCAGACGAGATAGTTTTGTTCGCTCCATTGCATCAAAACTTAACCTGAGCGATTGGTGTTTAGTTGTCTGGACCAGGGTGTTTTAGCTAAGCTGATGTAGAACATTTGTGTTTGCCGTTAAGGGAATTAGGCGGTCTTGCCAATACCCAATGCACGTCGAGCATCATATGCATGACATACAGTACGCATCATTATGCACACAAGCATTTGATAGAAATGCACGTGTAAACAGTAGGATTTGAAATTCAAACTGATTGTGCTCAATACACTAGATGAGTCCCATCGCTCACACACGCGGAACTGTCTTATGTACGACATTGTCATTGTATGTCCGATTTTTTGTATGACTCAAACGTGGCTAAATCGGATTGTTTAGTTCCTCTACTTCTGGGTTAGGGAAGAGCATCCGTTATATATGTCATGCATGTGTGAGTGCCCATGGTACGAAAGTCGGATAGAAACTATCGTCTGGAACTGTCAGCCTCCAACCGCAAACCCAGCGCAAGGTACACCATCTTTTTTTTGCGTGAAAATCAGGAGCTTTATTAATTAATCACCATCCTCTTACAATCAACCAGCAAGCTGGGCACTAAAAAGTCTGGGCTTGTACCAAGCTAACTCTCAGTCCTATCAAGCATACAAGCACGTCGCGCACACAAATGTGCTGGACTATTATTTGAACGAAAAACATGCTGAATCGAAAAGGACGAAAAATCCGAAGTGAGCTCCTCAACTTCTTGAAAAATAGGCTCGGCAATTGACCTGCAATCACCTTGCAAGGACCAGAGGTTAAATACCTCTAAACAATCTGTCTCAACAACAAGAGAGAACCCTCGTAGCTTGGAGAAGATTACACCCTCTTGCACTGCCAACAATTCCGCAATAAACGGATCTGTCATGCCATGTAGCGGCTTGCTCCAAGCCCCGAGCACCTCGAGATGAGATCTCGCCACACCGCATGCATCTCCTCTTCCAGTTATCACTTGCACAGACAACCGTCTACTCCTGGCTGTGGCTAGATGCTACCGTCAAGGCGTTTGACGCTACCAAAAATAGTGTATCCAGCATTTTTTTCTGATAAACTTTATTGCAGCCCTAAGTTTCGCAAAAAGATTAGATTTTTCAAAATAGCCTATTAGTTATACGGTAGTAGTAAACGCTAATCCTGGTCCAGGAAGGCAAGGTCGGCTATTTCCTAGGATCCAAAACGTCCCTTAGTTTCCTTCGACGTCTCTCTCTGATTTTTCCAAGAGCCCAACGTGTTGCCATCCCCTAAGCCATTCAGGCTTCTTTGGGTACTCCGGCCCTGTTGTTATATATGTGTGACACACCGATCGACAGTTTTGAATGGTCATACTGAGTTCAGAAAGCAATCTTGCATATGGTACTAGTCCTCTGACCGCGTTCTAATTTTGGAGGTGCATCCAGGTATGGTCGAACTTGATTTGTTTTCTCCATAAGCAACGTTAGATATCGATTAACAGGATGGGATGCATTTTCTAACTAAAATATTCACGTTCTTGCAGCGCAAATCCTATTGTCATTCTAGTTGGTGATATAACTAGGAGTTTATAACAGCATGGACATAACAAGTAGCGCCGTGTTGTTCACGGTGGCTCTTGTTTTCATCAATCTCGTGCTCAGGATTGTTAGGCGAAAGATTGTCGTTGCTCCAACTAGTGGGAAATCATTGCCACCAGTGGTGAATTGTTTTGCCTTACTAGGACTTTTACCTAGCCTTTTTGCAAAGGATCTTCCAGCTAAGATAAATTGTCTTTATAAAAAGTATGGCAGTGTGTTCACAGTTAGTCTATTTGGACGTCATGTAACCTTTCTGATTGGACCGGAGGTCTCAGTCCATTTCTTTCAAGGGTTGGATTCAGATATTAGCCATGGAAATCTTCTTGAGTTCACTGTACCCATGTTTGGCCAAGAGGTTGCTTATGGCGTTGATACCACAACTCGGAATGAACAGGCTCGTTTTTATCTTGACGCATTAAAGCAATCAAAGTTGAGGAGACATTTTGATCCCATGCTTCAAGAGGTGGAGGTATTTCGCATATTCTTGGCAACCCTTTCTACCTCTGTGATTTTCAGTAAGAATTAGTAAGTTTTAATCATTATTAGGTGGTAGTTGTAATGGCTTTCTTGCCACTTCTTCTTTCAATATAAGATACGCAGACTCCTGCGTATTCTAGAAAAAAAGCCTTATTAGGTGCTAGTGTACCCCGAAGGAAGCAGCAAATTACTGTAATAATGTACTCTTCCAAAGGATTTACTACAGCTTCCGTTGCATAGTCCTGAAACTAGACTAGTGCTGTCCTTTGTATTAGTGACTACTGGAAAATTGTCTCGAATACAAATTAATGGTTGTCATGGACCTCGTGGATTTAATTACAGATAAAGGTAGACGACATGAATTCCACATAACTTCCACAACAAAATAATTGTTCTTATCTACCAAAGGGCCAAAATTAGCTCACAAAAAAAAGTGGTACTCTGGTACAACCGGTAATTACAGGGTATACTTTTTAGTGTGAAAACAACATTTTCGGTACGATTTCTTATTTGAATTTACCTTGGTAGGAAATTCATAAGATGGAATAGGGACATCATCTTGAATTGAGAAGAAATATCTGTCCTTAATGTATCATCATGCGACACATTATGTAGATAATTTGTTTGAATTTATACTGACAGTTGATATATTTGCTAATTTACAGTCCATATTTCATTACTGACAGGTGAAATGATGTGTTTTTGTTTGTAGGTCTACTTTGGCAGATGGGGCCAGGAAGGCATTGTTGATTTAAAACATGAGTTTGAAGAGTTACTAATGTTGATCTCAAGCCGTTGTCTACTAGGAAAAGAGGTTCGGGAGAAGATGCTTGATGAGTTCTATACACTGTTTCGTGATATCGAAAACGGAGTGAACTTGATCAGTGTCTTTTTCCCATACATCCCAATCCCAGCAAACCGTAGGCGTGACAAGGCACGTGTCAAGCTAATAGAATTACTCTCTAAAGTTGTGAGATCCCGTAAGAGCTCAAGCAGGGTGGAGGAGGATGCATTACAAAAATTGATCGATTCCAAGTATAAAGACGGCCGTTCCACGACGGAAACAGAGGTAACAGGATTGATAGTTGGGTTGATCTTTGCTGGAAAACACACAAGCTCTCATGCTACTACTTGGACTGGAGCTTGTCTACTCAGCCATGCAAAATTCTTAACATCTGCATTGGAGGAGCAAAAGGAAATTATGATGAAATACAAGGACAGAATAGAATATGATGCCTTATTAGAGATGGATACCCTTCATAATTGTATCAAAGAGGCACTTCGTATGCACCCACCAGCACCAATGTTGGTTCGCAAGGCACATAAGCATTTCACAGTGCGGACAAAAGAAGGCCACGAGTATGACATTCCTAAAGGGCATACTATTGCAAGTCCTATAGTGCAAAACAATAACATGCCTCACATTTATAACGATCCTCACTTGTATGACCCAGATAGGTTTGGTCCGGCAAGACAGGAGGACGTAGTTGGAGGCAAATTCTCTTACACATCTTTTGGTGGTGGAAGGCATGTTTGCACTGGGCAGGCCTATGCTTATCTTCAAATTAAAGTCATATGGAGCCATTTGCTAAACAACTTTGATCTCAAATTGTTGTCTTCTTATCCCAAAACTGATTGGAATAAGTTAATCCCAGAGCCTCAAGGAAGTATGATGGTCAGCTACAAGAGACGTAGGCTGCTGGGCTAGCTAGCACCCACTAGCACAGACCAAAAAATCTTTTTTTCGATAAAGAGTATATATTAATATCGATAAGATACAAATTACGAACTGACGATATATAATATGTGCATGAGTGCAGCGACCTGTATACGAGTGAGTTTGTGTGGGCATATTCACGTATATTACTAAGATGATTGTATCTTTCAATGATTGTAGTCATTTTGAATAACTATTGGATGAGCTATAGTTGTGTCATAGGTCACTTGTAAAAAATTTGTATCAGAAACGGCTTACTACAGATGGTCCAAGCAACCCGACATTGCTAAATCATATAATAGACGGCTAAAAGTAAAACTGTGGTCGTCACACTTCAGAATGTGCAAACAATAACTGATCACCGTACGCCTATAAATATGAATCGTCTTTGAGTACATCCAAATCTATACCTATTAATAAAAGCAGCATGGGCAACTCTAACAGTCCCCCACCCCCCCCACACCCCCCAAACCAGAGACCAAATGTGTATCTTTTGTTCTGTTTGGGACGGTCCACGGACACAAAAGCGGCATGTGTACGTTTGGGGTGGGGGGTGTCGGGGTGAACCCAACGGCCCACCGCAAACCAGAAAACAAATACGAATAACGATAATTATACATAGCTAGCACCCAATAGCACATACCAAAAAATCCTTTTTCGATAAAGAGAATGTATTAATATCAATAAGATACAAATTACGAACTGACGATATATAATATGTGCATGAGTGCAGCGACCTATATAGGAGTGAGTTTGTATGGGCATATTCACGTATATTACTAAGAAGATTGTATCTTTCAATGATTGTAGTCATTTTGAATAACTATTGGATGAGCTATAGTTGTGTCATGTGTCATAGGTCACTAGTAAAAAAATTGTATCAGAAAAGGCTTACTACAGATGGTCCAAGCAACCCGACAATGCTAAATCATATCATAGACGGCTAAAAGTGAAACTGTGGTGCTCGCACTTCAGAATGTACGAACCATCACTGATCAACATATGCCTAGAAATAATGAATCGTCGTTGAGTATATCCAAATCCCATATAAAGTCTCATCATAAAAGACGCTAGATGTTGAACTATAAATGTATTGTCTAGTCTCTTCCATCAGACCGGTCTTTTGGTCACATTGGGTAGAGCATGCAGTTTTACATGGTATTAGAGTCAATATGTCTCAATTTTATGACCCTGCTCGTGCAGTTAAAAAAAAAGAAAAGATTCTACGATTTGCACCGAACCCGCTAAGGACTAAAATATACTAAACGTGAGGGGGAGTGTTGAAATATAAATACGTTGTCTATTGCTTTCCATCAGGAACTTTTGGTTCAATTGGCTAGCGCATCAATTTAATACCAGAGATATGCGAAGATAAACACTTCGTGTCGGTAGTTCGACAGAAGCAAATCATCCGACAAGTCCATTGCCATCCATCTCTATTCCACCCCATGGCCCGCAACCCGCTTGCTTCTCATGGAAAAATAAATTGAAATCTCTATCATTGCCGCAAGATGCCCACTTGCATCCGCAGAATCTCCCATTTACGAATCACACAATGTTCCCCCAACTCGAGTCATTCCCTGCCGCCGAGCTCGCTGCGCTTTCTCTCCCCACACCACGCCATGCCCTCACATTCAGCTCGACACAAATCTCCTTCAACTGGATCGAGACCTCCACTAGCGCGCGATGTCGTTCGGCCGTGGGATATCGTCGTCAAGGCCTTCCCGATTGCCATTGTCTAGACTAACAGTTTGTGACGCGGTTTTGCCTAGGCTGACGAGGCTTGTTTTTCTCCTTGGTGGATCAAACTGGCATCATCGTTCCTGCTATTCAACCGACATGCTGGTCCGAGAATGAGCTATGAGGTGTTGTGCGGTAGAGGTATCTACCGAAGAACCTCTCTCATCCTCTGATGGCCCCCCATCACCATGCTCGTCGACACAATGGCGGAACAATTCTCATCTTGAAGAAATCATCTCAGTGCGGCAAACTAATGGTCTTGTTCTCCAGGGCTCCAGGTTGGACAGAAGAACACATGAAGTAAGAAGGAAGCAAGCAACATGAACAATCAAAGCAAAACTTGATTAGCAATGCAAGCATATATGCATGCATGGGAGCAAATTGTCGGTTAGACGGGAGAAATTGAATTTTCTTGGGAGCTATTTTCTATTTCATTGGAGGCATCGGTATTCTTGATGGAAACAAGTATTTATGTTATTGGAAGCATTTATTTAGTTGTTAGAGAAAAGTTATTTTCCAAAATAAAATCTCTAATCCATGTAAGCAAATATTAATTTTGTTGAAGCATTTCTCTAGTCGATGCAAACAACTCACTATATTGTTGGAAGAATTTCTCTAGGCTGGAGACAATATTTTGTAACAATGCTGTCAAATCATACACAAATTTCTATTACATTGTAGAAAATTTCATTCAGGCGGAAGAAAATTCTTTGGTGTACATGAACATAATTTCCGTTAAAAAACGTATTTTCACATTACAAATAGAAGGAAGCAAACTACATTAGTTAGAATCCTTGATATCCAGAATAATTGGATTTATAAACTTCAAGAATGAATCATTCTTATCTGGAGAAGTTGTTTCGCTTTAAACGGGGCCCCACACTCGCAAATCGGGAGTCGTCAAGGTGTTTGATCAACCACACCTAAGATTCGGGTACCTTGACGCCGAGGGTGATGCACCGCAACTCACGTCGAAGGAGATCCGTCTGGAAGCGCGATACGCAGGACATCCGGCGAATGCTTTTTAGACCCGAAGCCCCGCTTGCCCGGGAGGGACCCCGTCTGGGCTTGCGGCAACTATGGGTTGCTCTAGGTCGGCCTGACCGCCCCTAGAGCCTCGTGGCTTCGCAGATCGCCGACATAGCTAGCTAACTACAGAGGAACGAGAAGCATAGGTACAAGGGTAAAGTTAGACGAAAGATAGATAGATTGATATGTCGATTGGTGTTGTTTGTTATTCCCGTATATATATGAGGCGGCTGGTCTTCCCGTACAAGCAAAGGACTCATCTACGCTTTCCTTACAAGAAAAGTACATCAAATCCCGTCCTAAAACCCTAGTCCTAGTCCAAGTCGAACTCCTATCCAGATTCGCAGCTCCTCCTGTCCAGCTTCTTGTCGTTGCCGCCGAAGTCACATATCAACTCGGATGGATATGGCCCAAAGACCAAACTTGTACGTCTCGACGAGGCGAACAACTCTCGCGATGATCTTTTCCATCCGAAGCCGTCTTGACAACTATCCGAGTCCATCTTGATCTGCTGGTCTAAATCTGGCAGGTGACAGGTTAAGCCGGCCGTTCTCCGTCATGGCTCTGCAGTTTGCACCTCAACCCGGATCGCAATGACTCCAAAAGCATAGTTGTAGGTCTCGACGACGCGCACAACTTTTGTGTTAAGCACTCCTCCATATGAGGTATCCTTCATGGCACCATAGTACGAGTTAAGGTCCTCCCCGGCATGTCGCCTTTCCTGGGTGCTGTCTTTGCCGGGTCGTCAAGCCTTCCCGGGTCCTCCTTGAGTTACCTCAATTGGCTAACAAGCCTGATTGTAGCATGACCCGGCTCCATATAGAAATGACGGAATGCCTTCTCTCTGAGATATAATGACATGCCGGCTTGGCCCCGGCTTCTCCTCTGGGAAGATAGTGGCGCCTCCTGTGGCAGTATGCAGGCTCTAAAGTCGGCAACGCTGGCTAAGCCGGCTTGTGTCCCGCCTGGGACATGACAGCCCCCGGGACAAAACCGGCTCCTTAGATAATGCCGGCTCCGATGCCGACTCCTTGGAAAATGCCGGCTCCTTGATGATGGTCGGCCTTTGGACGATGCCGACTCCTGGGGAATGACCGGCTCCTGGGAGAATGCCAGCTCCTTGGATGGTGCCGTCTTCTGGAAAATGGCCAAATGCCGGGTCCTGAGACATGGTGGCCTGAGCCCTGGTGGCTTGCCGATTGGGACATAACTCGTCTTCTTGTTTCTTCCCCATGTCTTGGCGTCCTCCGTGTACATCTCGCCTTGATCAAGAACATCCAGGGTCAAACTGGCTAGGTGCCAAAACTGGGTGCGAACACATGCCCCCCTGTTTTCTGGTAAAGCTTGCATGCCAGAAAATAATTTGCCTAGGGTCTTGGTGTTAGCACGATGTCAACACTCACTCCATCGGCGGTGTATGCTAAAGACGATAATCTTTTTATCGGCCATATGCTCAGACTAGCTGCCACCTGGGTAGAGCCTCTTCAGAATTTCTTCGTCTTGATAGCAAAAGCTCCCTCATGTATGCATCCCGTGGTGCAGCTTGCCTGATCGTCCAATTCAGATCCTGCAGATAAGAAATACAAATTCCTCCCAGCTGGCTACAAAGCTCGCACTAGATCCTTGTTAGCGGCCGACTCAATAATTAAGCCGACCCTGCCAGTATTGGCGAAACTGAGCATCGGCTTCTAGGATAGACACCATTATCCAGATGTCGACTTCACCAACACAATGCATTCTCGGGGCGATATGCAAATATCGGCCATGCATCCTCATCTCGAAGGACCAGAGGAACCCGTCCACCAAAGTGTGAATAACCGAAACAAGTCGGACGTTTCGGCTGGGGATAAATTTCTAGATGTCGACTTTGAAGGAACGGTTGAAGAACATGGATGATGCACCGTCTGAGGTCTCCTATAATGAGAGGAATATTGCCGGCTACGCTTGCCCTCCTTTACTCCTGCCGGCTTCACAACAGGAACTGGCACGTCACTCACTTGCGGGCTTCGCTTGGGAACCCATGCCATGTTCCTTTTCTTCAGCAATTCGGCCCTAAGCTGCTTCAGCTATCTCTCTCTTGCCAATGTGATAAGCCAAGTAAGCATCGCGGCTGTAACTTTGCTTTATGCACTAGCAATTTCTCCTTGGGCTTGGGCACCTCCGGCTTTGCATGTACAGATTCGACGACTGGGTCTTTGAAAGTTACTCGCTTTACTTCCCCGCCCTTAATAGCCAATGTTAACTCGGCTGCCTTTTTGATACTTGGAGTAGAATCTGAAACAGTGCACTTGCGACCATCTGTTTTCACCCAGTAGACTTGCTTGACCACCTCCTTATTCCTCCACGAGCTCCAGGCCGACTCGGCATTAAGTAGGTCATTATCATGTGTGTGCTGACTTGTCCCTCTCGGAGCTGCATAATCTTGGCAAGGTGGTTTAGCATATGGTGGATGGCGTGCCCGCGAGTCATTCCTGTCCCGTGATTGATGTGGATAGAAGTCGGCTTGGGAAGGTATGGACGAACTCGGCATTGGCGGCCTGGAAGGAGTACGTGGATTCGGCATGTTAATCTTCTCCTTTTGCCAATCCCAGTTTTCCGACTTGCGTCCTAGGGGTGACTTCGACGCCTTAGCATCAGTTGGCCGATGAGCACTTTTCGCTTCGCTTATCCTCTGATATTTCTCCAATAATTGAGCGAAGGTAACTATAGATTTCCTCCTCCTATGCTTATCGTTGTCTCTGTCCTCTCTGGCTTTGCTGGCATCGGTCTCTGGATTTTGTAGTTGCCCCCCCATGTTAGGCATATTTGCTGAAGCTCTGATGGAACTTCCGTCTTCAAGATTGCTGTCTGGATTGCCGACTTGAACAACGTCTTTGCTTGACGACTCGATCTCATCTGCTTCATTGTGTACATGTCCGACTTTGGATGAGTCGGCTTGAGGTAGCCGATTCAACTCTTGATTACCGTCAAGTCCAGTTCGCGCTAACTGGTCATTAGCTTGTGCCGCACCAAATTCCAATCATCCTTGAACAGCGGATTGTGAGGTTTGATTAAACATGCTGCAGTCTTCAATATTCCGTACGAACGAATTCAGCATTCGCTCTTGTCTTGACGGCTTGACATGGTGATCATCTATGATAATTGGATTAGCCGGCGATGCACCGACAATGCAACCACCTACGCCTGGACTAAAGGTACATTGCTCGTCCCTTAGCCGATAGTGTGACACCGGCTTTGGAGTTAAGCAACCGTGCGGTGCTGGCTTGATGTCACCCGATTCGGCTTTGCATCGTTTTTTGTACGTCTTCCTTTTCCGATGCTCTCGAATCGGCTATTTGGAGAAGCTGGGAACCTGGCTTTATGTTTTTGCAACCAAAATAATTACAGAATATACGTCTCATCTGAGACCCGATGTTAGCCAGGCATGCAACAAGCAAAGTTGTCCACATGAATATAAAGGTTAGCCGACGAGAACAACTTTGGTTGTGATAAATTGTCACTATTAGCCTCTATGCTTGGTATTATATGTTGACCGGCATGATTAGAGACAAGATTATTCCTTACAAACAAATTACTCATCTTGATCGGTCTCTCAAAGTTAAGTAGAATCATGCTAGTAGATGCATCAATAATATAGTTCTAACCTGATAGAAAGACAAGTAAACTGTCGGCTAGGCGTATCTCTTCGAAGACGCTGGGAGAACTCGATAGCTCAACAGGAACAATGCTTTGCTCCGTCTCGGGATAACTCTCCAACGCTTCGACTTCCTCTTCTGGATCCCGTGTCGCGTCTCCTGTACGCTCTTCATTGACCGAACATTGTCCGACTTCTCTTTCTAGCTCTTGTCGATCATCATTGACCGAATTTTGTTCGGTCTTATCACTTTGCTCTTGATGCTCATCATCTTTGGCACAGAACTCGCAGGGTAGCACCTATACTCCCTCACGTCCAGAAAAGTCGAACACGGCCAACTCGCATCGTTCGCCGTGCTCTAGCTTGACGAATTCTTCCTCTGTCGGCTCGATGGACTCGGCTCGTATGTCCGACTCGGCATTACCCGAACTGTTGGGTTCGGCTTCCGCTAAGTCGGCTATGTCTGCCGGGTCGATCTCGCACTTTTGATTGGACTCGGCACGTGTACGGTCAAACCCAACTACTGCCGACTCGATCGTGCTAGCCGAATCAACCTCCTCCTGGTCGGCTCGTAGAGATTCACCTTCTTGCTTTGGTAACGCAGATGATTCGACATGATTGTTGCATGGGGGTACGTACTTGGCAATATCCTTTTCGAGCTCTTCGTAAAACATCTGCAAGTCTTCCTCCTCACGCTTTTTCTTGAATACTTTAAATTATTCTCTGCGCTTCCTTTTGAAAACTTCATAGCCTTGACGTTGTTCGTCTGATAACTCATCGCAAGTTGGCGGAGTGAAGTTACTGGTGTTAGCTGCTGCATCTCTAGTGTCCGGCTCCCCGGTTTACCAGAACCAGTTGACTTGGCTGTAGCCGACTTAGTCATGCCCGAGCCGACCGCATTGGTCGAGTCAACCTTTTCTCGTTGTTTGGCTTGCAACGCTTCACCTTCTGTGATGCGTGAAGGAGTTAATCTGGTTTCTTCTTCAAGCTCATTTTCCTCCTGTTCACGCTTCTTCTTATGCACCTCAAAATCTCTCAGGTGCTTGGCCTTCCATTCATCATAGGATTGCCCCCCGACTCCTTTGAAATAGTTCAGTTGTGATGCGCCGAAATTCTGCAGTGGTGACTGGGAGGTACTATTGGCCGCAATAACCTGAGCCGACAACTGTACTCCCGTAGAATCTCCATATAACCGGCCATGACCATGAAGGTAAGCCGATTCATGAAAACCACTAGTTGCATATGGCGCCGAGTAATTAATCTCATGAGGCGATGTGTAGGTCGGCTGAGAGTAACCGGCCAAATAGCTCGTAGAAGCATAGCCGATTTCCTCATCCATCGGCCTGTTTGGGGATGATCCCGCATACTGTGAGTCGGCAGCCGATGAATAAAACCGTGAGACATCTTCTAGCCTATGAAGTGTCCCATGTAGATCGATCATGTACTCAATGTTATTCATCGGCCTATAATCTGGGGCAGCTGATGCATAAGAACTCGGATCTATTTGTCGTGTGTATACAAGGCGGTCCTCTATCAGCTTCTGCTCATAGCTATATGGAAGACAACTAGAGCTAGCCGATATAGTATGCCCATCCACACCGACGCGAGGGCTATTTGCATCTACGGAAATCTCTTGACGATACATGTTACCTCTGTAGATTGCCGCCTCTTGATGCGCTCCTAGTTGCAAGAACGGGCTGTAGATCATTTGACGCTTCTTCCCCAAAAAGTGTGTTGCGCTTTAAACGGGGCCCCACACTCGCAAATCAGGAGTCGCCAAGGTGTTTGATCAACCACATCTAAGATTCGGGGTACCTTGACGCCGAGGGTGATGCACCGCAGCTCACGTCGAAGGAGATCCGTCCGGAAGCGCGATACGCAGGACATCCGGCAGTTGCTTTTTAGACCCTAAGCCCCGCTCGCCCGGGAGGGACCCCTTCTGGGCTCGCGGCAACTATGGGCTGCTATAGGTCGGCCTGACCGCCCCTAGAGCCTCGTGGCTTCGCAGATCGCCGGCATACTAGCTAACTACGGAGGAACGAGAAGCATAGGTACAAGGGTAAAGGTAGACGAAAGATAGATAGATTGATATGTCGATTGGTTTTGTTTGTTATTCAATCGGCCATCACACCTCTCATATATATGAGGCGGCTGGTCTTCCCGCACAAGCAAAGGACTCATCTAGTCTTTCCTTACAAGAAAATTACATCAAATCCCGTCATAAAACCCTAGTCCTAGTCCAAGTCGAACTCCTATCCAGATTCGCAGCTCCTCCTATCCGGCTTCTTGTCGTGGCCGCCGAAGTCACATATCAACTCGGATGGATATGGCCCAAAGACCAAACTTGTACGTCTCGACGAGGCGAACAACTCTCGCGATGATCTTTTCCATCCGAAGCCGTCTTGACAACTATCCGGGTCCATCTTGATCTGCTGGTCTAAATCTGGCAGTTGTACAGGTTAAGCCGGCCGTTCTCCGTCATGGCTCTGCAGTTTGCACCTTAACCCGGATCGCAATAACTCCAAAAGCATAGTTGTAGGTCTCGATGACGCGCACAACTTTTGTGTTAAGCACTCCTCCATATGAGGTATCCTTCATGGCACCGTAGTACGAGTTAAGGTCCTCCCCGGCATGTCGCCTTTCCTGGGTGCTGTCTTTGCCGGGTCGTCAAGCCTTCCCGGGTCCTCCTTGAGTTACCTCAATCGGCTAACAAGCCTGATTATAGCATGACCCGGCTCCATATAGAAATGACTGAATGCCTTCTCTCTGAGATATAATGACATGCCGGCTTGGCGTCGGCTTCTCCTCTGGGACGATAGTGGCGCCTCCTGTGGCAGTATGTAGGCTCTAAAGTCGGCAACGCTGGCTAAGCCGTCTTGTGACCCGCCTGGGACATGATAGCCCCCGGGACAAACCCAACTCCTTAGATAATGCCGGCTCTGATGCCGACTCCATGGAAAATGCCGACTCCTTGATGATGGTCGGCCTCTAGACGATGCTTGACTCCTGGGGAATGACCGGCTCCTGGGAGAATGCCAGCTCCTTGGATGGTGCCGTCTTTTGGAAAATGGCCAAATGCCGGGTCCTGAGACATGGTGGCCTGAGCCCTGGTGGCTTGCCGATTGGGACATAACTCGTCTTCTTGTTTCTTCTCCATGTCTTGGCGTCCTCCGTGTACATCTCGCCTTGATCAAGAACATCCAGGGTCAAACTGGCTAGGTGCCAAAACTGGGTGCGAACAGAAGTGTTGGAAATGTTTATAAGTGTATGGGTTACCTTACCTGTCGAATATTTCAAAACTCCCAAAGGGATGCATTGTAAGTAGGTTCTATTGACCACAATGTTGTATAATCCATTCATCTGAACCCGGAAATTGTTGTATTAGACGTAATCCTTACAAGTATTTATTAAGCAAATCAAGGAAACTAACTATTACAGGCTGGTGCTCATCTCATGCCATCAATCGGACGCTGCACGTAGTCTCCATCGTACGGCAGCAGAAGAGTCTGATGGAACGCTGAAGACTTAGAGATTGTGATAATAGTTATTAAGAGTGACAACAATGATTCCACACTAGAGCAATGCAAATCTTTTCGATACGTTTTTCCTTCATATGAAACCCATGACAATAGAGATTGTGACTCATTATGGTCCAATTCTGCCACCACGCTTCAACTGCAAATGGGAAACTGCATGTAACTAGAGAGTGGTGCTGCTCTTTTGTTTCCGAGATAAATATGTACATCTCATGCCGTTGATTTCTTATAGAACTCAGTAGTCATTTGTACTCCCTCCTAATAACAATGTTAAAAAAATTGTCAGTGTAATCAAGTAAACATAGGAATACTAATGAAAAAATGAGGCAGTTGGAAGACCTTGAGTGACACTATTGGTTTGTAACCTAGTTGTTCACTAGCATTATTGCAGTTGAATGTTCTATTCAGTGTCGCATACTTGATGCTTGCAGATGTTAGCATGCCAGGTTTACGCATTCCGTAGAGAGAGAATATTTTATTGTAGCTCCAGTCTACAATAAGTATTATCGGCATGAGAAGATATGAAGGTATTCTTAATCTAAATCGGCTGCAAAAAAATCGCAATAAGTTAGCTTTGTAATATATAGGTTACAGAATGCTCCCATTATAAGAACTAAATTTATAAGGTTAAGTTGTAGCTTATTAATGTTAATCTATCTTGGCCAACAGCCTAATACTTGTACACAATAAAATAAATATAACAATGAAGGAATATAATATTTACTCTAAAATGCAAGATTACATGTATACATGGATATGTACTAATGTACATGTACTATGTTTCACAAATAACCCACAATATATATCTTATACATATATTGTAGGATAAGCTACTTTATACTTTTCTAAAGTCTCGATAGTTAATTAAGAAAAAAAATATGAGAATGCCTTTTCCACAAGTATAAGTAGGGACATGTGGTGTGGCAAAGGATGTGCATAAAGGGTTTATTACTTTCCTGCCCCACTTCCCTTAGCTTTGCTCATTTTGCCCCACTCGCTTAGCTTTCCTCACTTTTGCCCCACTTCGCTCTATCCACTCTCGCAGATGGCCAAACGGGGGCATTTCCGTCAGGTCAACCTCCTTTGACCGTTACGTCGCCTGACTAGTGGGGTCGGTCTGTGGCACCTCAGTGCGCTCACGAGCGGGGGCTCGGGTGGGGCCGACCTGGGGCCTTATTTTAAAGCGTACCCAATTTTGAATCCACCCCACGCCCAATCCCGATCTGACCGCCACTCGTCGCAGCAGCCACCGCCGCCACGCCCCGCCACGCCGCACCAGGCCCCGCCCCTCCCCGCCCCGCCCTATTACTTCCGCTTGAGGGGAGCTGCGGCAGGTTGACAGGAGCAGCGACGATGCATCAATGGCGACCGTTCCTTCCCCCGTTGATCGCGGCGAGGACTGGGTCGTTCCGGGAGCATCCGATAGCGAGTGGATTCCACAGAGGTAAGTTTTGAATCTCTAATTTGTGTGATTTAGCTAGTAAATACGGATAGAATTGACAATACTCCGTTGTTTTTCGTTAAATAGGATGAACAAAGAAACTGCTTTTCGTTTGGCGGTCAGAATGGAAACTTCTGTTATGAATTCGAATGAATCGTCCAAGGGGTTTCGGTTTCCGTTGGTGGTAGAGACGAGTTATTCGTTCAAAGATTTGTTGGGTGCAATGTGTAGTAAATTTTCTTGGTCCCAAGTTGATTCGGTTCAGGTGACATACTGGGAAATGATTGATAAGGAATTTGTCCCACTACAAAATGACGAGCAGATCGGCTGTATGTTTGCTCAGAACATGAACAGCCGCTTTGGTAAAATTGAAGTCAGAGTGGCCCGGAAAATACAATTATTCCAAAAAGAAAAGGAAAAGGGAAAGGGAAAGGGGTGGCTGTTGAGAAATCGAAGTCTGCTAATTCTGAGCTTCCACGCACACCTCGTAGGTCCAATCCATCTAAACCTACTGGCAGTGCAAGCCAGACCACTGCAGGCAGTGTAGACGAGGATTTGTTGCACGATGAGGCCGTGCCTCGCAACGATGATGAAGATGAGAGGATGTTCCCTGAACATGTGGATAAACAGAGCAAAATGGTCGTTGTTCCATTTGTAGATACTGATTCTGAAGAGGAGGAGGAGAACGATGACATGTTGATTGAAGATGAATACGAAGGCGAAGACATGCCAGAGACTGAGTGGGACAGAGATGATCCTCAACTTGATGCAGGTACAGTATAGAAAAATATGGCTGAACTTCGGAATGCAGTTACAATGTTCTGCATTAAGAGCAATAATGTTTTTAACATTGAGAAGAGTAAGAAACGAAAGCTGATAGTGCACTGCCCAGATGAAAGGTGTCGTTGGAAGTTGCATGCCACTGGTATGCGTGGGAAGAAGACTATTCAGGTAATAGGTTAATCTCAGTGTTAATTTTTGCTACATGTTTTCTTGATCTCAATCTCATTGTCTAACATATACTTCTCATTGTATTTCAGATAAGGTACACCAACTTCAAGCACGCTTGTTCAGCTAAGGTGGAGAAGCATGAATCAAAATTAGCAACCTCCAAGTGGCTCACAGAGGTAATGACGCCATGGCTAAGAAAGGATCCATCCATTGGAGCAACTGCCCTCGCTAGAACAATTTCAGAGATTTATGGCTTTGAGGAGGATCTACCTTACATGAGGTTATGGAATGGTAGACAATTGGCGATTGGGAACATTAACGGTACTGGATGGGATGAAAGTTTCCAGTTGTTATACACATACAAAGCTGAGGTGGAGAAGGCAAGTCCAGGCAGTGTGGTAGAGATCAATCATCACAATCTGAGTTACAAAGGGAAAGGTGGGAAGATGATCGAGAAAACATACTTCAGGAGGGCTTTTGTCTCTTTCAAGGCTTGCCATCAGGGGTTTGTAAGCGGTTGCAGGCCCTATTTGGCTGTGAATGCAACTGCTCTGAATGGAAGATGGAAAGAACAGTTAGTAGCTGCTTGTGCAGTTGATGGACACAACTGCCTTTTTCCAGTTGCTTTTGGTGTGGTGGAGGTGGAGTCATAGCAAAGTTGGAAGTGGTTTTTGCAGAATTTGCGCAAGGTCATAGGGTGACCAGAAGGATTGGCTATACACACAGATGCTTGCAAGGGTTTGGAGACTGCAGTAGAAGCCGTGTTCACTGAAGCAGAGCATAGGGAATGTATGCGACACCTTGCTGGTAATTTCAACAAGAAATTCAGGGGGAAAGTTTTTGATGACAACCTGTGGCCAGCGTCGTATACATGCAACGAGAAGAAGCATAACCACCACTTGAAGGCGATGTACGCTGAAAATCCCTCGGTGCATGAATACTTGGAAACACATCACGGCAAGTTGTGGACAAGAAGCAAATTTTGTCACACATGCAAAGTGGACTATGTGACAAGTAACCTCGCTGAGAGTTTCAACACAAAGATTAAGGGATTGATAAGGCAGATGATAATGCAGAAGATGGTATTGCAAAATAGAATTGGGCATGTTGCATATGCTGTCCATCTCATCATTCCATCTGTGATCAAGGATTTGCATTTGAAAGGTAGAAATTATCAGGGTACTATGACTTGTCTTAGACGGAATCAACTTGAGGCTGAAGTGACATATGATAACAGGAAAGGAGGGCGTTGGAGGTACCCAGTGAATTTGAAAGAAAGGACATGTAGTTGTATGCGATGGCAGATCACTGGCAAGCCGTGCATACATGCCCTGTTTTTTCTGAACATCATCGGAGGTGAGGAGGGCAAAGTTGATCCATATGTGTCTGAATATTTCTCTGTTGACAAGTTTCGGAAAACATATGAGGATAACGTGCCTGCTTTGTTGGGAAAAGACCAATGGGACATGGTCGATCCAGGATTCAAGCTATGGCCTCCGGTTCTGACCAGACCACCTGGAAGGCCAAGTGTTAACAGATTTAGAGGTTCTGCCGAGGGTAGAACCATTAAGAGGCGAAAGTGCAGAAGATGTGGACAACCGGGGCATATAGCTTGGAAATGCAGCCTTGGAGTGCACTTGGGTTTTGGACATGACGACGCATTTGATGAGGCCGCAGCCACCGCAGAAGCAGAAAAAGCGGCAAAAGCCGCAGCCGCCGCGGTTTCAGCTAGGTATGTGTGTCTTTGATTGTTTGTGCACTAGTTCTTCTATTTTCCACATTTTGAAATCTTTTTTGCACTTCTGTCTCGAATGCCAGCTCTAGGATAAGTAAGAAGGGTAAAACCAAACAACATTGGCAACCAAAGAGTACTAAAAGGAAGAGACATGAACTGATGACATCAACAGAAGGAGAAGCTTCTGTTCATGACCAAGAAGGAGAAGAATTTGTATCGGAGGCTTGTGCTGGATTCGAAGACTATCCTTCTGTTCCTGAGAGAGAGCCATTTCAATCTCAACAACAGGATTTTGTAGCTTCAGCTACTGGAAGTAACCGAGCACCAACACCTACGCAAGATACTTCTGTTCCTGAGATCATCCATGTCCCAGCCAAGAACCCAGCAAGGAACAAAAAAGCCAAGAAGGTTGTGCAACCAACGAGTATTCCAGCAAAGAACACCCGGAGCAAGGTCGTGGCCCCATCATCTAACATAAGGAGCAAGTAAAGAGTGTGAACATTGATTTTGTAATACCCTATTTGTAGTTGTACTTCTGTTGAACAGTTGATGTGTGCGTTCTGGTGCGAACTGGCATGTCCCATGGTTACTATATGACATAAGATGACTATGTGCAAAGGTTTCATATTTTTTTGATTTTTTTGAATTACTTATGCCATACCCTAATTTGGTCATCTCCCTCGAAATCCCTACTACTCTGTTCAAGATATCACATTTGAATGAAGCCTTTTTTGTGCAAATGTATGTAAACCATATTTATATTTTTTTCTCGTTACTACAAGACATAAGATGACTATTTGCGAAGGTTTCATATTTTTTTGATTTTTTCTGAATTACTTATGCCATACTCTCATTTGGCCATCTCCCTCGAAATCCCTACTACTATGTTCAAGATATCACATTTGAGTGAAGCCTTTTTCGTGCAAATATATGTAAACCATATTTATATTTTTTTCTCGTTACTATATGACATAAGATGACTATGTGCGAAGGTTTCATATTTTTTTTATTTTTTTGAATTACTTATGCTCATTTCAAAGTGTTCGAGGTCTCTCACTTGATTTAAAGATTTTTCGTAAAAATGTATATAAACCATATTTATATTTTTTTGTCGTTAGTATACAACATTAGAAGACCATGTGCGCAAGTTTCATATTTTTTTGATTTTTTTTGAATTAGTTATGCCATACCCTAATTTGGTCAAACCTCAGAAAACCCCGTTGACCGCCTCAAAACCCCGCTAACCCTAGCGCCGAACTACAGCCGTTCGATCATACCCTAGCGCCGAATTACAGTCGTCAGATATGGTCTTCTAGAAGGAAATTCGCGGCCAGGCTGCGGGCAGGCTCCGTGCCGTCCGATATGGATCACATGGACGGTTCCGATCAGATTTTGTAAGGCGATCCGTGAGAGACTAGTTCTGCAACATGATTGGCCGCGTAGGACTTGCGAGAAAATGGCGCAATTAATTTGCCTCATTTCCCCCCAACAAACAGAGCAGTCATTCTTCTTCTTCTCCCCGTGCTCGCTCACCATTGCATCCCCTTTCCCCCCACCCATTCTTCTTCTTCTTCTTCTTCTTCTTCTCCGGCTACGAAGCACAGGAACACCGGCTGGCGAGAGATGTCGAGCTCAAGTTCAGCCTCCCGCCCCTCATGGCCACGGTATGGTGAAGTGCCGCTGACGCGATGTCCGAAATGCCAACGCACCAGGCCACTGAAGCATTGTGTTACTAAGAAGGAAACTGCGAACCAAGGGCGCGAGTTTGTGACATGTGAGAGCTTGCCGGAGATGGGGAGGGTAAGATCTCAGTCTCTCGCATCCGTTCACGATGATTTCTCCAGATTTTTATTTTTTTGCTCAGATTTGGCATTTAGGGTTCATGTTTACGTTTTCAGGCCCTCAATCCATGCCACCATTTTGAGTGGATGGATAAATACCTTCAGAGGCTTCAAAAGGAGGGCTTAATTGGATCGACGGGGCCAACAAACATGGTGCTCGATCTGCCGTCAGCTTCGACGATTTTGCGCTCTAACGACGTCGCTCCGACGATGAGGGATGCGGGGATTTTGCGCTCTGACAGCGTCGCTCCAATGATGGGGGATGCAGAACTGAAGGGGGAACTGAAGAAGTTGAACAAGCACTTAAGGCAGATGATTGATCTGAAGAAGCAGGCTAATCTGAGAGCTACATGATTTTATTTGTGTATAGTTGCTCTAGGATTGGCTTACTTGCTGATCATCAGTCGTTAGAGGTTGTTATTAGTGTTTAGCTTAATCCATGTAAGCTTAATCCTCTCTGTCTTAGCGCTGATTAAAATGTTCGCCCAAATTAATGTGAGTGTTTTAATTTAAGTTTTTTGGCCTAATTTTCTTGGATCCATATGCTCTCTCTCTGTCTCAGACCGAAATGATCACACAGTTTTTGGGGGTCGATCTTGTGCAATGCCCAGTAGATAGTTTTGTCGCACGTACGGACTGGTTAGCATGTTTAGTCCCACCTCGCTAGTTTATAGCGTGTACGACCAGTTCATAAGTCCCGAATGTGGCACCCTACCAGAGGATTAGCCAGTATTGGTATCCTAAATAGGACACTAATATCTGGTTAATCCTCTTTTTCAACTTACTGATTTTATTTCAATTTTTTCTAAAATGATTTTTTTAGCTTTTTTTCACTCACGCTGTATCTGGCACCCATATATCCACCATCCATTGAACCCAAAAATATGTTCTCGAAATTAAATATTATAGAAAAAATTGAAAAAATTCTAGTAAGCACTATTTGTTTCGTTTTGTATTCTCGGAAAATTTCGTGTCATTTGGACCAATCGTTTAAGATTTAATAGCTTTTTAAGATGAAAGCAAAGAAAGCTATTTACTGGTAAACCAATTATTCAAATGAAACAAATCTTTTCCAGAATACAAATCGGGCTATATACGACTTACTGATTTTTTTTCAATTTTTCTAAAATGCTTCATTTTTTAGTTCCCCGTAGAACATTACCAATCGTTTATGATTTAATAGTTTTTTAAAATCAAACCCAAAGAAAGCTATTTACTGATAAACCAATTATCCAAATGAAACAAAACTTTCCCAGAATACAAATCGGGATATATACGACTTACTGATTTTTTTCTTCAATTTTTTCTAAAATGCTTCATTTTTTAGTTCCCCGTAGAGCATTACCAATCGTTTATGATTTAATAGCTTTTTAAGATCAAACCCAAAGAAAGCTATTTACTGATAAACCAATTATCCAAATGAAACAAAACTTTCCAGAATACAAATCAGGCTATATACGACTTACTGATTTTTTTTCAATTTTTTCTAAAATGCTTCATTTTTTAGTTCCCCGTAGAGCATTACCAATCGTTTATGATTTAATAGCCTTTTAAGATCAAACCCAAAAAAAGCTATTTACTGATAAACCAATTATCCAAATGAAACAAAACTTTCCCAGAATACAAATCGGGCTATGTACGACTTACTGATTTTTTTTTCATTTTTCTAAAATGCTTCATTTTTTTAGTTCCCTCTCGAGCATTAACTATCGTTTATGATTTAATAGCCTTTTAAGATCAAAGAAAAAAAGCTATTTACTGATAAACTAATTATTCAAATGAAACAAAACTTTCTCAGAACATAAATCGGGCTCATACGAGTTACTGATTTTTTCAATTTTTTTAAAATGTTTATTTTTTAGTTGCCCGTCGAGTATTTACAGATAAACCAGTTATCCAAATGAAACAAAACTTTTAATTCACTGAATCCCCGTCAGGCATTGATGTAGTGGGGACGGCGAGCAGCATATGTGCGCCCGGGTGCATGCACTCCTGCTCCAGTCTGGCCCTACCACGGCCCCACTCTTGAGCGCGATTCAAAACGAGGTGCCCCAGGCCGACCCCACTAGTCAGGCCAACTAACGGTCAAACGAGGTTGTCCGGCCCGACGGAAATGTCCACTTGGCCGGCTACGAGACTCGATAGAGCGAAGTAGGGCAAAAATGAGGAAAGCTAAGCGTGCGGAGCAAAAACGAGCAAAGCTAAGGGAAGTGGGGCAGGAAAGTAATAAGCCCGTGCATAAATGTTAACGGGAACTTATTATATTCCCAATCATTTTTGTATAATATACTGGTAGTCATTTTATGGGGGTAAGATATGCTTATACATGCACATTAACATGTTTTAAGTAGTTATTTCATTCAGTTCTTTGTCGTATTGTTACAGGTAGTCTGGCATAATTACTGTCGCGAGGCATGCAATCTCATTTTGGTGGTGGTGGTGGTGGTGGTGGGGGGGGGGGGGGGGGGGGGGGGGTGACTTGTTTGCCTTTGATATTTGGTTTTGTCTGACCTTTTAATGATGAAAATATATGGTGGTGTGCATCCATTGATGTAGAGACTAGGGTTATACTCCTTTTAAAAAGTTAATATTTTGTTCATAAATAGGATAATAATGTGATGTATTATGTTAGCACACTAAGTCCCTAAGGGAATAGAAAAATAACACCTTTTGTATCCAAGGTTTTCCAAAATCATGTATAGAAAGTCCCACATATTCATTGGCTCCATATTAGTTATGAAGTAGGCCTGCGAAACAAATGAAAGATATCACAACTCATGAGAATAAAAATGTGGATCACATGTTTCCAGCTCAAAGATTGATACATACTTTGCCTCCACTTCTCTTTGCACCCTCATTGGTTGAGAGAGTTTTCTCAGCACATAGATGACCGTGCACAACATTCTCAACATATACAAAATCATCATAATTCTTGCCATCACCGATAATGAACTGCAACAACCAATACTAGGTCATCCACTTCAAACTAGATCACAAAAAGTTCCTTTGTTTTTTAAGTTTTATTTTGATTATTTATTAATGGATATGTATAAATGCAAATACAGTATGCACTTGCTATTAGTTCACGAGATCAGCTTAGCTGGTCCTAAAGTTGCAGTTGGTAGCTCGGGATATGTGTCGACAAAGTGAGTAATTGGTGGTGGTGGTTGCTGGGGGGGGGGGGGGGGGGGGGTGTGGAGGGGTTTGTGTTAGAGTTTAGGGGACATTTTCTTGTGAACTAATAGGCCGAACTTAGGTTTTCTTGATAGAACAATTAATGTTTTAATTTGTAGTGTTATATTACGTGCAGTATACATGCACTTACCATGATGCCTCCATACGAAACTAAAATTGGCAGTATCGTGTCACCGGGACCAAAGATGCTACCAGGGCGTATACAACAAGTGACAAGACCATTTCTCTCATTTGCCGTCATTACTAGCTTTTCTGCTTCCGCCTTTGTTTGGGTATATGCATCGGGAAACTGATAATAAGAAAACCACGTCAATAGCACCAGAAATTAACCAAATGAACTTGTACAATATACGTACTATTCCATGTTTTATGAAGAGATGAAACATATATACAGGTGGTAACATATTGAAGGGAAAAATGTATCATATTTAAATACCCTTGTTGTTTACTATTTATAAAGTTTATATATATACTCTCGCCTAGCCCTAGCCCTGTTGTATTTCTGTACGTCTAGTTCCACATTTTACCAGCTTTCACAGTGCCATAAATGGAATCACCAGTAGTGCTAAGTGATTGTGAAATCCTTCCAGTTCCATGGTCTGCATTAGAGCATCTCTAGCAAACCCCTTATATCCCGCAAAACAGCAAAATAACCGTCAGTTTACCGTTTTGTGAAAAAAGCGACCCGAACAGACACCGCATCCGACCCCGGACTTTTTTTTAGGGCTGTGGAAAAAACACCCCCCTCCTGACCTGCATAAATAAGGATTCCGGTGCTCTGTATTGGGAGGAAACCCTTGGTGGGGGGACATTTCAGCCCGCGCGAGTTCCCTCCCCCATTCCGCAGCCAACCGCCGTCGTCGCTGCCCGCTCGCAACTCTCGACTGCGGCCATCAATCATCGATATCTATCGGTGGGAAGCCACCATCGAGTCTCCGCTTCCCCGGATCCACCGCACCCCACCGACTTGGGAGGCGCTGCCCCGCTTCGACCGCTCAAGCTAGACCGATTCATCGCTGCCGCCTCGGATCCATCAGTGAGTGATTCTCCGTTCGATTAAGATAGATTATGCCTATGATTTCTATAGATTCGTAGTTCATATGAATTTCCTTGCGCATTGTAGATGGATTTGACTCTGCGTGAGGAATTTTTGCTCGAGGACTTATCTTTGTCTGACGACTCGGGCATATAGACGTTGCTCGAGAACCACAAGAATAAAATGGTGGTGGCGGTTCTTGGAGTGAAGGAGCTCGAGGACGGGAAGAAAAAGAAGCGACGAGGATCGAAAGTCAACCGCCATTGCATCCCTCACAACCTCCATTTTAGGAACGAACTTCTCATGCGAGACTACTTTGCGGGGGTACCTACGTATCGGCCTCACCTCTTTCATAGAAGGTACCGAATGCGCCGATCCCTCTTTGTGAAGATAGTGAAAACTTGCGAGGCCAATTGTCGCTATTTTACCCGTCGGAGTAACGCCGCGGGCTTAATTGGGTTTGGCCCATATCAAAAGATCTCCACAACTATGAGGGTGACTGCATATGGCATTCCGCCTGACTACACCGACGAGTATCTTCGCCACAATCTAGTCAGTGCGTAGGTTTGCCAAAGTGATGATCCATATCTTCAATGATGTCTATCTTAGAGCACCCAATGAAGAAGATACGATGAGGTTGATGGCGATGAATGAGAAACGAGGTTGGTCGGGCATGCTAGGAAGTGTTGACTACATGGGTTAGACTTGGAGAACTGCCCGAAGGCATGTCACAGATAGTATTGTGGCAAGAGTCGTGATGCAACATTTGTTCTTGAGGCCGTTACGTCCGAGGATTTGTGAATTTGGCATTCTTCTTTGATTTGCCGAGTACCCTCAATGACATCAATGTATTGCATCGGTATCATCTATTTGTGAGGCTAGCTAGTGGTGATGCTCCGGCTTGCAACTACACGGTCAATGGGCATCCCTACACAAAGGGGTATTATCTTCCTGATGGTATTTATCCTCCTTGGTCTACATTTATGAAGACCATCTCAAATCCCGCCAATAAGAAGCAAGCTGAATTTTCCAAGGCACAAGAGGCATGCCGAAAGGATAATGAGAGAGCCTTCGGTGTTTTGAAAGCTAGGTTTACCATTGTTCGAGGTCCTGCTTGTTTTTGGGACAAGAGAACCCTCAATAACATAATGACATGTTGTGTGATTCTTCACAACATGATCATCAAGGATGAGAGGGACTTGGACTTGGAGTTCTTGTACGACAATGTCCGTAGCTGTGTGAAGCCAGCTAGACACCCAAATCACATTCAAACATTCCTTCAGACCTACCGAGAGATTGAGGGCTTGCACACCCACAACAAGCTTTAGCAGGATCTCATTGAGCACCACTGGTTGTTTCATGGGCAGTAATCTGCCATTTTTCTTCATCTGGTTTCATTCATCTGTGATTTCAACCATTATTTTCATTTGGGACAATTCTTGTTTAATTATTTGATTTGAACCATTATTGTAATTTGGGTTATTGTTGTATTGTATAATTAACATGTAGTTTATATTGGTTTCATATTTGTATGTCATATGACACATGTGAGTTGAAATTGTGAAAAAACCATGTGTTTTGAGGGCAAGTTTTGGCTGCGGCCGAACATAATACTCTGTTTTACTACTCGACTTTGCGGGAGCTGTTCAGCCGCAGTCCAAACGATCCCTCAAAACACGTTTTCCGCGCCCTTTATCACAACTTTAAAGGCCCGCGCGATAAGGAGTCTGCTAGAGATGGTCTTATAATTCTATAATAGTTCAAGGTCCATTGTGCATTGTCCATCAGTATATATAAGGTCACTTGCTTTTGTCCTCAATCAAAACTATTCAAGTTTGACAAAATTTAAAGAAAATATCGACATCTACAATAGCGAATGAATATATTATGAGAACATATTTCATTATAGATTTAGTGGCAATACTTTTATTATGGATTCCTTTTTCTGTAAATTTCGTCAAACTTAAACATGTTTGACACGGCTTTGTCTCGGGAGCCGCTCCTGCGACTCACGAGGCGTTCCCATCACCGTCGACTAGCCTATCCGCCACCCCCTCTCTGTGGCGGCCAGCGGCAGTGGGACCATCCCTCCACGTCCTCCTCCGTTCCCCTGTTTCTCCTCCCCTGCGGGTATGTCCCAAGATCTTCCGGTAAGTAACCATGGTGTGGTGGTACTAGATCCCCATGGTTGTAGAGTTGATACTGGCACCATCCACGGCGACCGGTTTGCAGCTTGGCCTGAAGTGGCGTTGGATGCTTCACGCGGATCTGGAGGGCCACATTTGGCAACTCATCTCCCCATGACAACCTCTTCTCGTGTGTAGGCGCGAAACGACACTTGCTTCAGTTGGACGGTGCGGATGTTGGTCGGTGTTATCCTCCACTGGTCATGGCTCTCCCTCTTAAGGCGCATGATTCAGTTTTTAACATGGGCAACCACATATGTCATGGTATCTTCATGCGGGTTTCTCGGCCGTGTCCAACAGATGACCTGAGCAGGGGCTCTAGGAGGAGTTGCATGTCACAGTATCTGGGTCATTCGACTTCGTGCAGGCGAGCGAGGTTCGAAATCTTGGAAGTCAGGGTGGCAGCCCTGAGCGGTGGGCGTGGCGGTGGCAGGCTCCGCAACGCTAGGTGCTAGATGATTCCTTGGCCGTGTGGACGGTGAGGGCCCCGCCGTGGGTCGGTCATGGCCAGTTCTCTCCTTCAGTATTTGGTGTCTCGGCTGCTCCAGTCTCCTGTTGTGTTGCCGGTGTGACTATATTGGATTGTGACGGTGGTTTCCAGGTGAAAACCTTGCCCGTATTGGGGCCAATGATGGTGACACTCTGGCACCATGCTCCCCCTTGGGCGCGTCGTCGAGGGACCATGCCACTTCGTCCTCATGCTCCGGATGAAAATCCATGGTCCACTTGCTGGACCGGATGGCGGCGACAATTTTTTGCCGTCTTAGGAGCCCATTTTCTGCTAGTTAATAGGGTGTGGGTGGTTGGCAGTCGTAGGCGGTGCACTTCTCGTCTTGTTGTCATCTCTAGTGGATTCTGTAATTGATCTCCCTTGGTCATCTTGTTGTCTCCATCCATATGTGCTCTCAGGTGAGCTTCTCCAATTCCGACGGTGTGGTGCTTTTCAAACCAAGAGTGGGAGGCAGGGGCCCTCTTCAGACGTGGATGCGTATGGCAGCGTGACGGCAGGCAGCCCTTTAGGCTGCAGATGCGTCCAGGAATTCTTCTGCGGATCAAAGGCTTCGTCATCAAGTTTGCTCTCGTGTCACCTCTAGTCAGCGATTATTGCAGCTGATGAGTTTTTAGAGCATTTCAAGCGGCATGTTTTGTTTCTATTTTTGCTTGTTGTTCCGTTTGCTTGTAAGATGATTTCCTCAGCAACCTGTACTCTCTGCTTGTGTTGGCTTTATTAATTTAAAATCGGGTGTTATCGTCTTTTATCTAAAAAAAGAGAAGATCAAATGACCTTGTATTTATAAACAGAGGGAGTAGAACGGAAAAGAGAGGCACATCAAATAGGTCTACAGGTTGACCTTTTCGATTTGTATTATTTTTCACTTGTCAGTCTAACTATGTAGTATGTTTCCGCTCGATGCATGTCAGCAACTCAGCATACAAATTTGTCCCAATGTTTCCTTATATGCCCCTTCAAATTACTAACAAGTATATGGTTTCACTATTCTCGCACATATAACTGTATCCATGTAGCGTTACTGTTTCCAAGAATATATAAGATATGCATACATAAGTTGCGTGCAGTGTGAGATGCGTCTTTGCACTAAAACGTAACCACCTAGAAATAGATGCAATACTAGTTAATGAAGGAAAATTGTAAAGTTTTTTCACGCGGTGCCTTCCTAGTAGTGCAAAATCACTAAAATGACAAGTAATGTGGAATGGAGACAGTAACAAGCAAGATACAAAAGCTGACATAAAATTATGTAGGGCAACCTTATCTGGATATGGCGTTGATTCATCTACACCGAAGAGGCCCTGAACTCCATCAAATACAACCCCACTGGAACTAGTGTATATTAGCGTCTTAACCTTGCATGTGTTACAGGCCTGGATGACTTTTTTTGTCCCTGTGCGCTCCAGAAAACAGGAAACTTAATATTACTACATAGAAGTGCGCATATTAATCCAAATTCTTTGAGTTGGGTGGTAGCATCTCAAAATGAAGTGTATCTTTAGGGTGAGAGTTTACAATGGCAGAGGTGGTATATGATGAGTATAATTTTACTAACCCTCAACATTGACCTTGTAATGAAGTTGGAAGTTGTTGTTGGTATGATCTGCCGCAGCAGTGTGGAAAACTGTATCTACCCCTTCAAATGCTGCAGTGCATAAGATTAATAGCAGGTAGAAAAATTTCTGGTAGAAACTACTCCCGTGTTGGAGTTCAAGAAAAATATTACAACGCTGTAACATTAGGTATAATATACTTTATAAATTTGCAAAAAAGGAGGAAAATACGGCTTTGGTCGATCAACTTCTATACGGGTCAACAAACCATCAACATCTCCTATTTGTCTCTTCAAACCCAAAGCGGAGTTTCTCACGTGCGGGCTTAACCAAAACTTTGGTCTCTCTTTTTCGTATCTCTCGAAGGTATCGAGAGTTTGATGTCCAACTTGCATACATATGCTTGCAAAACATCGTATCTCCAATATATTTACTTATATAATCTGTTCCCTAATTGCTTGAAATGACACTACACGTGTTTTTTCCAGAGTACTCGTGGCAATATGGCTTTTGAGTTCAAATTAATTAAAGAATAATAGGTGTACCTGATGACACAATGTTAATTTCTTAGCGCGTACTACATCCATCCACAAGTAAGTGTACTTTTAAATTTTGCTATTTTTTTTACGTTTGAATTTTTTATAAGAAAATATCAATATTTGCAACACCAAATTAGTATCACTAGATACATCTTGAATATAGTTTCATAATATACTAATTTAATATCATAAATATAGATTTTTTTAATAAAGTTTACCTAACTTGAAATTTTGATTTAGCACAACATTTTAAAATAGACTTATTTATGGACGAAGAAAGTAGCAGCTAATCAACCACCCCCCCCCCCCCCCCCCCCCCTTTGGTATGTCTGTGACATATAATAGTAATAGGTCAGTACCCGCAAAAAAGAAGGTCAAGTCCGGACATCCAGTTGTGGCGGGCACGTCAGCGGGATTTGCATGTTTTCTATGGCCGTGTCAATCAACGAATTGCTTAAATTCTTGTCCAAGATGGATTCCATTTTTCACATGCCAACTTTGATTGCAATCAAACTAGACAGCTTTCAGAAACTTCAGGCTGTAGCCATCACATCTTGCAGAGCGAAGACAGAAGAAATCTTCAATGGGGTCATGTCCATTTTTTTTCTTGGACGAAAACAGCAGAACTCTGCTGCATATTTTTATTGATTTTTTGTTTAACATAATATATGGGTTCAACACTAAATACGTGTTGATAGGCAGCGACTTTACCAAATTCCATTGGGGTCACTTGACTCCAGTGCTACCATGTCAGCTCCGCCCACCATACAAAGTCAAGGATAACTACTTTCGCTGTTTGTGATATTTTTCTGGTTCCTGGGTATCTATAAATCACGTAGTTGATCTTCTCTAATGACATAGTATCACTTTGTTGTTGTCCACACTGTTACGGATACCGATCCGATCTCATACGGTTTTACCGACCTAGTTAGCTGACTCGATTTCTTGTACTCCAATCTTGTAACCTGACTTGGACACCAAGTCATCGACATGTACTCTTGCATATATAAAGGAGGGATCGGTCTCGAGGTGCAATCAAGCAGCCCGAGTTTGCATTATTACATGGTACCAGAGCAGCCCGGTTCCAAACCCTAAAACCCTAGTATCCCTCCTTACCTCCCACTTCCTCCGCCGCCATGACTCCCGACGAGATCGCTGAAAAGCTTCGCGAGATCGCATCCAAAGAAAAGGAGCTCCAAGATCGCGCCGTCGAACTCGACGCGCGCACCACCTCCCTAGATGCCCAAGCCGCCGACAAAGGCAAGCTCACCGCCCCAGCCAACGACAACACCGCCTCTTCCCCACCCATCCAATCTACTTATGCCACCTCCATCAAACTCCATGTCCCAATCACCCTCGATCTCAATGATGGCAACTACTCCAACTGGCGAGAGCGGTTTCTCGTCGCCCTCGGCCGCTATGGCCTGACATCGCACGTCATCGGCACCGCAGACGCTACACTCTCCGATACCTCGCCCTGGGGCGCGATGACTACACGGTGCTCTCCTAGATTTACGGCTCCATCTCCATCGACCTCCTCGGCATCATCATGCGCCCCGGCTCCACCGCCCGCACCATCTGGGACGCCATCGAGAACCTGTTCTATGACAACAAGAAGCACCGCGCCATCCAGCTGGAAGCAGAGTTCCGCAACACACCGCTAGGCGACCTCTCCATCAGCGACTACTACGCCAAGATCAAAGCTCTCGCCGACTCCCTCACCGACGTCGGCCAGCCCATCAGCGACAATGGGAAAGAATTTGACAATCTTAAACTCCACACTTTCTTCACACAACATGGCACAATTTTTCGTTTTTCTTGTCCTTACACATCCCAACAAAACGGCAAAGCCAAACACGCCATCCGTACCATCAACAATGTTATATGCTCTCTTCTCTTTCAAGCGTCCATTCCTTCCAACCTATGGGCCGAGGCCCTACACACAACCACATATTTCCTCAACATTCGACCCTCGGCCACACTTCAAAAATCTACACCACACTTCATCCTATTTGGCACTCACCCATCCTACGACCACCTCCGTGTCTTTGGCTGTCTTTGCTATGTCAACACAGCCTCCACTGCAGCCCACAAACTTGCACCACTGAGCCACCAAATGTGTGTTTCTCGGCTATCCCACCTCGGCACAAAGGATATCGCTGTCTCGATCTCTCAACTCGACGTATTCTCATTTCTCGCCACGTCACATTCGACGAGTCCACTTTCCCTTATGCCTCCCACCATACGCACACACCATCCCCGCCCATCGCTCTATTCGATCCACCTCTCCCCATAGACAAACAAACCTACACTTTGCCTGCCGCGGCAGCACAAATTCACCAACCCTCTATCGCGACAGCAAACACCAACCAATCCTCTGCCACGACAGTCCAAACCGATCAAAACTCTGCCGCGGCAGCAAATCCTAACACCACCGATATTGCTATTCCACCCGGCTCACCTCCTTCACCGGCCCACGGCCAACTCTCGCCTATATCACCTTTACCCCCCACTCCACCCGTGCCATCACCTCCACCTCCACCCATAATTCACAGAACCAGAAGCACAACCAGACGTCTTCCTCCTCCTGTCGATCGTTTAAACCTCTCGGTCATTGTTTCCTCTCCTCTCCCGCATAACTATCTCATAGCTCTCCGAGATCCCTCTTGGCGTCTTGCCATGAGGAAGAATACGATGCCCTAATGACTAACAACACCTGGACTCTTGTTCCCCCTCCACCTGGTGCAAACATCGTGAGTGGTAAATGGATTTTTCGCCACAAATACAATTCTAATGGCTCTCTTGCTCGTACAAAGCCTGTTGGGTCGTGCGCGGGTTCACTCAACAACCCGACATTGATTTTGATGAAACCTTTAGCCCTGTCGTAAAACCAACTACAATCCGAATCGTTCTCTCCATTGCCCTCTCTAATAACTGGCACATACACCAACTCGATGTTAAAAATGCTTTTCTTCATGGCCACCTTGTCGAAGAAGTTTATAGTCAACAACCCTCCGGTTTCATTGACCCCTCTCGCCTTAACCATGTTTGTCGTCTCCTCAAATCCCTCTACAGTCTAAAACAGGCACCTCGTGCTTGGTTTTATCGCTTTGCGGCCATTGCATGCTCCACCGGTTTTCTAGAGTCCAAATCCGATGCCTCTCTCTTTACCTTTCATCAAGGGTCTGATACATCATATCTCCTTCTATATGTGGATGACATAATTCTCACTGCCTCCTCCTCCAGCCTACTCCGATCCATTATTCATAAATTTAACAACGAATTTGCCATGAAGGATCTCGGTCCTCTTCATCACTTCCTAGGTATCTCTGTTACTTGCTCTCCACATAGTCTTCACCTTTCACAACGACAGTACATCCTTGAGGTTCTTTCCCGTGCAGGTATGAGCGAGTGCCATCCATCTCAAACACCAGTTGACACCAAAGTAAAGTTACCAACATCCGCTGGCTCCCCTGTCACTGATCCTTCTTTATATCGCAGTCTCGCTGGCGCCCTCCAATACATAAGCCTCACACGACCAGATTTATCATACGTTGTTCAACAAGTGTGTCTTCACATGCATGACCCCCGTGAACCTCATTTCTCTCTTATCAAACGTATTCTTTGATATCTAAAATGCACACTTGATCATGGTCTCACATTATTCTCCACTTCGTCTTATTCCTTGGTTGCCTACTCGGATGTTGATTAGGCAGGATGCTCTGACACCCGCCGGTCTACGTCAGGATACTATGTGCTTTTGGGCGATAATCTCATTTCATGGTCTGCTCGGCGACAACCCACCGTATCTCGGTCCAGTGCTGAAGCCGAATATCGTGCAGCAGCTACTGCAGTTGCCGAGACATGCTGGATTCAGAGTCTTCTTCAGGAACTACAGAGACCCATACACAGTGCTACTATCGTCTACTCTGATAATGTCAGTGCCGTCTACTTGTCCGCTAACCTAGTTCAGCATCGGCGTACGAAACATATCGAGCTGGACATCCATTTTGTACGTGAGAAGGTGGCTCTCGGTGGTGTCCGTGTGCTTCATGTTCCATCCAGCTCCCAATTCACTGATATCTTCACATAAGGTCTGTCGTCTGCTGTTTTTCACGAGTTCAGGTCTAGTCTTCGCGTCGGCGAAGCGCCGAGTTTAGACTGCGGGGGCGTGTTACGGATACCGATCCGATCTCATACGGTTTTAACAACCTATTTAGCTGACTTGATTTTTTGTACTCCAATCTTGTAACCTGACTTGGACACCAAGTCATCGAAATGTACTCTTGCATATATAAAGGAGGGACCGGTCTCAAGGCGTGCAATCAAGCAGCCCGAGTTTGCATTATTACACACACGTACATAGAGATAAATGTTTCATTTTGTTCCTGTTTTCGTCCATAATAATGTGGGTTACCTTCTCTGTTGACATAATATCTCTTTGTATCTGTCTATGTACATAGAGATAAGTGTTTCATTTTGTTTCTGTGTTCGTCTTTAGAACATTAATTAAGCAGATTGGCAAGGACGTATTTACCTAGGCTGAGTGGTTGGCTTGGCTTTGTTAGACGAAGAGGTCAGCGACACTGTTATCCCACCAGACCTGGTATTGACCCAAGAGAGCTGCTAGGGGAACATTTGAAACTTGGAGATGATCCACAAGGATCTTTTATTGAAACCAGGCAAAAGATTTGTCATTTTCATTAATAAACAAGAGAGTTTTATTAGAGGTTTTGGTTTTAATGCCTAGGACACGTCCTATGAGTTGCACAAAAGCCTAATCTCCCAGCATTACTTAACTCAAATATATTGCCCCCACCCCTCTCCCAAAGTTTGGCTTCGTCTTTAACCTTTGCAATGATGATGTTGGGTGGGATGGCGTGGTGGCGAAAGACTAGCGTTCCTCTCATTCCAAATGGTCCAAGAGATGAGCATTGTGAGAGACGCCAACGCCTTGTGTGAGCAAGTCCTTTTGTAGTGATTAAGTTTGACCACCACTCTTTGACATTGACCTCGGTATCCCAAAGAGCGGGAGAGATCCACACCAATTCAGAATGGCCGACCAAATACGATTGGTAATGCGGCATTGGGAAAGGAGATGTGCCGCTGTCTCTTGGACTTGGTTACATAGGAGACAAACGTCACAATTTTACCACCCCCGATGTTGTAGATGGTACGATGTCAAAATTCTATTTTTTAGGACAAGCCAAGCGTAGATCTTGCATTTGGGAGGGGTCCAAGTTTTCCACACAAGTCGATTCATGTCCAAGACAATGAGACCTTTGAATTGCATCTTGTACGCCGACAAGGCAGAATAGTTCCCATCATTAGTGAAGTTCCAACTGATGCAGTCACTTAATCCGGGAGTGAGTGTCGGGGATATACCCAATAGGGGTATCATCGACATGTACATATTCAAGTATACCAGGGTGGCCCACTGGTGGTAATGCCGGCAGGCTTACCGGGCAGCCCAGTATGCTAAAGCACAAGGACAAGGCAAAGCCGGCTAAGGAGGACCCAAGACGAAGTCCAGTAACCATCCGACTTGGTGCACAAGATGAAGACAACTAAGCCGTATTAGTCTAGGACTCCTATTTCCTTATGCCGGTAGACTTTCCCTATAAGCCCTAGGCCTGGCCGTCTTTATAAGCCAGCCTACGGGAGCCTTAGGGCACAATCTCGAGACCCTCACAACCAAGCCTTTCAGGCTGTACACACATCATTGTAATCGGCTCATATTGCCTTATAGTGATTTATAGCAGCACGTAGGGTTTCGCCACCGTTGCGAGATCCGAAGCTGGGTAAACTATGTGTAATCCGTCACCGGAATCCCGCTACGTTCCTCCCCCACGACTTCTTTCTACCGTCGGCGTATACCTAGCCGGATGACACCCCTATCGCGGCCATATTTGACAATACCACGACAGTTGGCGCCCACCGTGGGGCGAGAGGCGTCAAGGCGATGATCCGGGCGGGATCAACGATTATCATCATCGGCAAGATCCATCTAGCCGGCTCATCTGATTCGGCGTGATCGACTACTTCGTCCCCTCCGACGCGTCCAGATCGCATCTGGCCGGCTTCGCCCGTTTCGGCATGGTCGACACGGCACAGACGCATTTTTTCCGATGGGTTTATCGTCGCGTTCCAGCTTAATTGCTGACGCGGCAAGACGCCTTTTCGGCACGATTATCCTCGCGATCCAGCTTAATTGCTGACGCGGCAAGACGCCTTTTCGGCATACCCGTCGTCGCGTTCTTGCCTACCCGTCATCGCGTTCCGGCTTAATTGTCGACGCGGACGATGTTTTTTAGGCATAATTATTGTCGTGTCTTGCTTAATTGCTAACGCGGCATGATGTTTTTTCGCATTCTAGCTTAATTGCTAATGCGGCACGATGCTTTTCCGGCATGATTATCGTCGTTGTTCCGGCTTACGTGACAACCGACAATAATCAATTTTTTCTCTCTCCTGGTTTAGACGAGTTCATCGTCATCTACGCCAAGGCGTTAGCTTTTTGATGCTCTTGGCGTTGATGACGCATAAGCCGGGATACGGCGATGAGCAGGCCGCGACGGCAATAAAGCCAGACCGCGATGACGAGTAGGCCGCGACGGCAATTAAGCCGGACTTGGCGTAGATGACGATGAACTCGTCTAAACCAGGAGAGAGAAAAAAATTGATTATTGTCGGTTGTCACGTAAGTCGGAACAACGACGATAATCATGCCGGAAAAACATCGTGCCGCATTAGCAATTAAGCTAGAATGCGAAAAAACATCATGTCACGTTGGCTATTAAGCCGGAACGCGAAAATGGCTAAGCCGAAAAGGCGTCATGTTCTGTTAGCAATTAAGCAAGACACGACAATAATTATGCCTAAAAAACATCGTCCGCGTCGACAATTAAGCCGGAACGCGATGACGGGTAGGCAAGAACGCGACGACGGGTATGCCGAAAAGGCGTCTTGCCGCGTCAGCAATTAAGCTGGATCGCGAGGATAATCGTGCCGAAATGGCATCTTGCCCCGTCAGCAATTAAGCTGGAACGCGACGATAAACCCATCGGAAAAAACGCGTGTCGACCATGCCGAAACGGGCGAAGCCGGCCAGATGCGATCTGGACGCGTCGGAGGGGACGAAGTAGTCGATCACGCCGAATCAGATGAGCCGGCTAGATGGATCTTGCCGATGATGATAATCGTTGATCCAGCCCGGATCATCGCCTTGACGCATCTCGCCCCACGGTGGGCGCCAACTGTCGTGGTATTGTCAAATCTGGCCGAGACCGGGGTGCCATCCGGCTAGGTATACGCCGACGGCAGAAAGAAGTCGTAGGGTTTCGCCACCGTTGCGAGATCCGAAGTTGGGTAAACTGTGTGTAATCCCGTCACCGGAATCCCGCTACGTTCCTCCCCCACGACTTCTTTCTACCGTCGGCGTATACCTAGCCGGATGGCACCCGTGTCCTGGCCAGATTTGACAATACCACGACAGTGAGGGTCACATCGAGTTATATAACACGCGGTGGGGAAAGCTCTTCCCCCCGTTATTTCTCAAAAAAAAAATAGTAGGATAAATATATTAAAAAGGATACTACGCCATTAAGAAAAATGGTAATAAAAACGGTTGTGTTCATCATTTTTGAAAAAATGCCTTTTCTAATTTTGACTGAATCATCAAATTACTAATATATTTTAGTTGCTGATTGTTGGGTTTTCATAATAGTAGAATAATTTTGATCGCTTATTTACTTCCTATGACTCGAATACCTTTTGTAAGTTGTTCGTCTAATTTGTTGGGTTATCTCTGTAGAATAATTTTGACAGGTGGCTGGCAACTTCCTAAGATGACAGACAGGATCATACCTTTTGTAAGTTGGCCAAATTCGCAGACATCCGTGGAGATGTAGACGGCGCGGCCATCGCGGAGGGCAGCGCCCAGGAGCCCATCGTTCTCGCCGGGCTCCAGGGCAGCCTGTTGGCCGAGATCGGTGATCCGCACGCGCCAATCTTCGGAGCGGAGCAGCGCCGCCACCAGGTGCCTCGCCATGAATCCCCGGCCGCCGGTCACCGCGCACAAACGTGGTTCCGGGCGGGCGTAGTTGCCGACCACCGGGGATGCCATGTTCTGCCGAGTTAGCTAGTAGGAGTACTCCCGTTGAGTGAAGTACACAAGCACTATAGTTTTTTTTTTTACCTATAAGCACTAGCTAGCTAGTCGCTCTTTTCTAGCATCACATGCACGCATCGCATTTTTATTTCACGCATCTTGTTGTTACCACCGAGATTGTGCTTTTTGGGGCGGTTTCTTTGTCCTTGGTGGGACTAACGTTGGTTTTAGTTCAAAGGTATATTCTCAGCTCCGTTATTCACGTAGAGATAAACCAGCTGGCTGCTGCGCTCGTGTCGATTACAACAATGGAGGTTATGTCACAGTTTACGTTTCAACTGGCGTAGTTGATATTCTATGTGCTTGAGAAACTATTTTTGTTTTCAAAACTGCCTCCCATACATCGCGATCTACGTACTGGAAGACGTCGTCTTCAGTGAAAGCCAAATTCCTCACCGTGGCGATACACTATGTCTTGATACGTCTTCTATGATGTGTTGCTTGAAAAAGACATCGCCATCCACGCTGGAGAGACACTGACATTTTCTGTAGACTTGCTAGCTGGTGACTCATCGAGCACGTACGCATATATATTGTTCGCTCTATATCTATCAGCTGTGTCTGACAAGGTGGAGTGAGGCGGCCCACGTATACCAATTAATCATCATCGGTAATGTGGAGGCTAAAGATCGCGGAGGGCGGCGGCAGCCCGCTGCTGCGCACCACGAACGGCCACCTTGGCCGGCAGGTATGGGAGTTCGACCCTGCCTCGGACGACCCCGAGGAGATCGCTGCTGTAGATGCCGCCCGCCGCGAGTTCACCGCCCGCCGGCATCAGATCAAGAACAGCTCCGACCTCCTCATGCGCATGCAGGTCCCTGTGATCAATCTGCTCCTTTGCACGGTTTTCGTTTTCTCTTTTCTTCAAGCTGAAGCTAGGCAAATACACGGTCTGTCTATTTTCCTTACTTACGGCAGGCACCTGCAGCATTAATATATTAGCATACTTTCTTCATTCCAATTATAAAATGTTTTAGTTCTAAAATTGTATATAAAAATATCTATATGCGGTTTTTGCGAAACACAGTACAACACATACACTCACATACACACATACACTTTCCTATAAACGCACACACAACGTCCTACTCCTATGAGTACCTCCGAGAGACTGAGTGGGCAGATTGAGTCTTGAGATTGACAAAGTCCCCACAAGCGCCTCGCTATCCATGGAAACGTCGCCTTCCACTGAAATAATATTCCGCCTAAATGAGAAATACCAATGTCAAACTTAGGTTTAAACTCTCGTGGATTGAGGGTACAACCACGCTCCTAACCATCCAACCACAGGTTGGTTCTCTATCTAGATGTGTTTCTATCCACTCGTGTTACCTTGAATGTGGTCAATGTTGAAATATGTAAAAAAGTATAACAATTCAGAATAGAGGGAGTATTTTTTTTAGCCTCACAGGAAACTAAATTAAAGTCGACCAACCCACTGGAACAGGATGGCCTATCTTTTCATATTTTTTGGTGTCAAATAACAAGACAAATATTTCGAACTTAAATTAATTGTTATTTGGATTTTTCTAATTCTAGAATGGTCTGATTTATCGCCATAACCATGTCCACACCATCGATCTTGATCTCATTCGTGTCGGCCTTCTCGATCATCTCCTTGGTTCTTATCACCTCCCCCAAGACCACCGATCTCTTTAGAGCATTTCCATCCAGATTGGACAGTGTCGAGACGTGTCCACTTTGGATCCTCATTTGTGTGTGCGTTCAGCCATGTCCCTCAAAATTATCTGGTCACTTGCATATGATTGATGAGGCTGAAAAGAGAGAGAGAGGGAAAAGAAAGAATAAAGAAACATATAAAGTGGTCTGCAGTGGGCCACGTCCTACGTGACGGACTGTCCGTACACCCTCATTTTCACCCCATATATGAGCCTGATATGAGGGGCCAGACAATGTTGCTATTGTGCCCCTGCCAACGTCTCCCTCTTGCATGCCACTCCAGTAGCCGGTGAGGTGGTTGCCGGTTGCCGGTTGCAGCCTCTCCTTCCCCTATGTGGTTGGCCACATGAAGCATAGAATATATAGTACACAAATTATTCATGCATTATACGAAGAAAGGATTCGAGTATATGCATTTCTAAGGGAAAATAACCTTTTGAATATTTTTTGTGATATCCATAAATAAAAGGATTTCAGTGTATATCATTTTTATGGGAAATAACTAGCGTAATTAAAAAAACTGAGTGATATTACTGCAAAGCGACACCCAATTTTTCTTTAATTTCCGGATTTTCGGTTTACTGGGCCTGATCTACGTAGGCTGGCTTATTATCTTTGTTGTTTCCGTTTCTTTTTGGGCATGCGTGTTGGGCTGGTCTTTCCCGGCTGGCCCAGATCCCCCAGATCCCAATCCAGCTGGGCCCGCGCGTCTAGCCCGGGCGCACGTGCCAAGAGTTTCACCCTAGCCGACGGCGGCGGTGGTGTCCTGCAGTGAGATGGCGGCGGCGCAGCGCGGGTACGTGCCGGCGGCGGGTTCATGTGCGCATGGATGGAGGCGGGATGTGCGGGTCGCGGCGGCGCGTTCTGGCCGTGGGACGGCGGCGGCTGCGGGCGCGGTAGCTTGACGGCCCGGCGGCGCCAGCCGCGCCACGCAGTGCGTGCGGGCACGAAAGCGGTGGCGCGCGGCGGCGTGCAGACGGCGGTGGTGGTTCGTGCGAGCTCGTACTTATTCGCAGTTCCGTGCAATCCTTAAGTACATAGTTGGTCCATCGATAGCCAATGAAAGTGATAGTATATGAAATCATTCTCAGAGAGTCAAGGCGGAGGTTTTGTATGATTTATTTTTCCCTTTTGGTCACAGAAGAAACATCACCCTTAGCATTTTGCTTTCTATAGCGAAAACCAATACTATGGATGTTAAATACCACTGGCATGATCATGTTCTTCCTTTTTTTTTTGTCTATCTCCCTGAGAACTTCATATCTCCATAGCAATTTTCACGAGCCATTTTCTGACATTTTTTGTCCTACAGTTCTCCAAGACAAACAGTCCCAAGATTAACCTTCCTCACATCAAGCTGGAAGAGCATGGATATGCAACGGAAGAGGCTGTCCTGCTATCTTTGAAGAGGGCAATTAGCCGTTATTCCACTCTCCAGGCACATGATGGGCACTGGCCGGGGGATTATGCTGGCACTTTATTTCTCTTGCCTAGCTTGGTACATTCTCTTTTGCATTTAAGAAGAACAATCCTCGAAACTTATCATGCCATTCATAATTCAGTAACCTCTCACATTTTTTTTTGTTCGTTGTTCGTTTTACCGATTTTGAATTTTTGATTCTCAACGACCATATTTTAGATTGTAGCATTGCATGTGACTGGAGCACTGACTACTGTCTTGACATCTGAACATCGGAAAGAGATCCGGCGATATCTCTACAATCATCAGGCATGTATACACGCCTAATGGCAACTGATGAAAACAAATATAACTACCCTGTTTTTGCTGATATTTGTAATTTGTGTGTAGAATGAAGATGGAGGCTGGGGACTGCACATTGAGGGAACAAGCACAATGTTCTGTTCGGTCATGAACTATGTTGCTTTGAGATTGCTTGGGGAAGGGCTGGATTCAGGTGGAGCCATGCTGCAAGCTCGGAGTTGGATCTTGGACCATGGAGGAGCAACTTTAACACCATCTTGGGGAAAATTCTTTCTTTCGGTAGGGAACATAATAAAATTGTTTAAGTAAATGGTAATATTATATTTACTTTTGCACTTACTCTCCAAATGGAAAACATAAATATGGGCAGCAAGAATTTATAGCTTTTTTTTTACCTTATATACAAATTATCTGATTCATATGCTGAATTTTCAACCTAGATATATCCCTTGTTTGATATTTCCCTAACTTTTGCTTTAGGTCCTCGGGGTATATGACTGGTCCGGAAACAACCCATTGCCACCAGAAATATGGATGCTGCCCTATTTCTTGCCCATTCATCCAGGTATGGGCTTTCTACTTCATTTCAGCTGATTTCATTATTCAAGTTCTCTCATATGGCATCACAAGGTTTTACTACCTGCTGCCCAAAAACTCCGAAAGGAGCTTGGGCTCCAGGGAGCTCGAATTTTTAAATATTCAAAACTTATTTTTTATGCTCCAAAAAATTATGAAAAAATATATCCAAGTAAATGTGGATGTCTATTATATACGTTATATTTTTTTTCATAGAATTATGTTTTCGTATGTGACCTACAGAAAAATATAGATGTCTAGTATGTACCTATGAACTGTTTCACTACTCCCTCCCGCACTTCTTACTAATTATCTGACACCCTAATTTTATGTAAAATTAGTTACCTACTAGCAAATCTTCCCGTGCATTGCTACGGGTTTATTTCTATCCAATATTGTGGCTGGTGTCTCGTCGATGGATATAAAATATCGTTATTATTGATGTTCGTCCTGAACACCACCCACGATGTGGCCTTGTTGTGCAGCACCAGCTCGACGGTCGACATGGCCAGGCCCACGCGGGTGCTCCCCATGTTGCTCCCATCGTAGTAGAGCTTAAACGGCGCCACGGCTGTTGCACGACGGATCATGGTCGTCTTTGCGGCAAATGCGTTGATGACCGCCTTGTTGATGGACGTCTCCGGCATGGTGTAGGGCGTTGCATGATGCGCTTGATACCGCCCTCACTATGCTTGTCAATTGCGTGTTTATCAGCATGCTATGGCCATTCACCTTGACTGCGATCACGCGGATGACGTATTTGTTCGACTTGTCTTCCTTGCTGGAGATGCCGGCCATGCTCACGTTGTTGACGAGGACCGAGGTGTAGATGAGGAGGTAGAGAGATCCACCCCGCAAAAATTTATTCCCACAACCAGTTGGACGTCTCCGAACTATCTGGGACATCCAACTGCATCAAGATACATGCTGGCACTTATCATAGGAATCATCCAGTTCAACCGGATTGTTCTCTAGAAGGATTTACCCGTTTTACATAAAAGTGTCAGTTTTACGTCATATTCTTCAGCTCTCTCAAAACAGCAGTAACAAAAAGTTCCATCCAGCTAACTTGATCTCCTTACTTCACAAACTGAAGTAAAAAAAGAAAAGAAAATGTTTCTCTCTTAATATGTATACTTCTTTGCATTTTGATATGAAACAATTCCACCATTGAGATGAAACATTACATTTGATTTCCTTAATTTCCAAAAAAAAAACTTTAATGGAAGATAAAAAATCCATCGGAAGGTCAGGGTGCGCCACTGCCTCCCTTCCCGCTCTGGCCGCCCAGCCGGACAAAAAGCCCGAAAACACGGCACAAGCCCCTAAGTTTCTAACTACCCACTGCATTTTGTGCTTAATGAATGCGTAGATTCATTCACGAGCTATAAGCATGACCAACAGACAGAAACAAATTCAACGAAGATAGCTACATCATGCCTAGAAATCAAGAACGACGTCATGCGCAAAAAAAAAAAAGACACACACATGATAATTATCGGTCCAGAATTCCAGATCAAACACAGGTAACTTGAAGATCCAATCAACGGGGCCTATCTACAATCTGTAGAGTACTCAATGGGTGGAGCTCCACACTGCGCTGTGTGAAGTCGACGCACAGACTGCATCAACCTGACGCATGTACTGCAGCGACATTGATGCAGCTACGAGCTACCTACTGGAGTCTGGAGGTCAAGACGTCGACTTGGAGACGGCGAGGACCTCGATGCAGCCATGTCGGGGAAAGCGGTAACTTCCATGCAGGTCGCGTGTTTCAACGGAGGAGGACCTTGAGCGCCTTCAGGGCGTCGACCGCCCCTTACACGCCGGACCTGACACAAGAGGCCTTGAGCGCCTTTCCTTCCTAGAGGATGGATCCGGCGACACAGCAGACTGGCCACCATGGGCCACTGGAGATGGGAGCGAGAGAGGCCACAGCTAAGGGATCATAGAACCAGCATCCACCTCACCGCCGGCCACCGGCCATGGGAGGGAGAGGCGGTAGCGCCGGTGATGACAGAGCGAGAAGCGGTAGCGAGGGGAATCGGTTGGTGGTGTTTCATGAAACAGTTTGTTCTGAAACTGTTGCATGTTTCCTTGTTGGGCTGGCCCATGTGTTCGTCCGATATTAGCCTATGTGTACGATCGAAACGTTGCGGAAACGTTTTCTACTCCCTCCATTTCTTGATGTAAGTGTATAGTTTTTTGAGAGAATTTCAAAATATAAGGTGTATTTCGATTTTTAGACAATTTTATCCATCCATAAATGCGTTAAATTTTTCCACGGAGAGATTTGACGGATTGTTTCTAATTTGTGGCCGTTAGGGACTCCTCTCTTCCGTTTTTTCCAGGTGAAAATGATTTCACCATGTACAAAATTCTCATGTCTTAATATTCGTGCCAGAAAACTATACACCTTACATTAGGAACGGAGGGAGTACATAGTAGGAACCTTTTTTTGATTAATACGGTGGCAATTGCTGTAATATGGGTTGACAAATAGGGGTAAAATATTGGTTCTACCAGAACTATGTCCTATTTTATCTTTAAAATAACTAAATAATTTCACAGTTCATTGGTAAGACAAATAGTGAACAATATTTAAATTCGTGCCAAATAATGGATTATAGAATCACCATTTTATTACCTCACAATCACTCAATATACAATATTTACATTGCCTGCTACAGGCATTCTCATTGTTAACTCCTAAAGTCAGATGTAAAACCTTCAGAATAATCTCAGATAATTCGTACTGTTTTACAAAAAGCAGGGAGCTGCCACGATCTATGCATCGAGTAATGCATGTAGCATTTTTGTTTCATGGCTTTTACTCATTACATCAGTTCACAAATCTCACAGCAACATGAATAGAATTGTACCATCACAGATCCTAGTGCTAAGTAGTCACGCATATGCACATGGGTTGAATAACTCCCGTGCTACCATCTCCAAGTAGTTGCACCCAGAGACCAGAGTATCCCATGGCTCCACACTTTGCGGGTAGCACCATGAAATAGCACCATGAAATAAATAAAATATTTAGGGTCAGAATATATCTCGTTTGCAAGAGAAATAAGCATATATATGATTGACTTTTCTGCAGAATTATGTACTCAAATAGTTTTCTATCATTACAGCTTAACTTAAGATTGGTTTAAAAGACAGTAGTTTGTTGAAACTTAAATGTTTTATTTAGTGCAGGCATCTTACATGTATTTCATGAAATTTTATATGATATAGTTCAACAATTGCGAAGATTATAATCTATTTACAGTCAGCAGATTATAAACAAAAAATAATGCATGGTGTATCCAAGCACATACTAGGCTCATTTTTGTAAAATTTAATCTCTTTTGTTAATATTTTCTTCTATTTAAACAGGACGCATGTGGTGTAATTGCCGACTAGTATATTTGCCCATGTCATACTTATATGGGAAGAGGTTCGTGGGTTCTGTGACATCAGTTGTCCTAGACTTGAGGAAAGAGCTCTACAATGTCCCGTACAATGAGATTGACTGGGACCTTGCTCGCAATGGATGTGCCAAGGTTTCACTTATACTTAACTTCACCTTTCCTATCAACTATTTCCTCTACTTTTTATCTGAGGCAATTGTGGGCCAATTTTAGGCATTTGTGTTGATTAAACAATCATTATGTTTGATATAGTCTGGGTACACTACATGAAAAGAGCTTAAACTTAATCTTTCGCTATAGGACAACATGACAACATTCTCATGTAGTTGCACAAGGCTTAACTGGTGAAGAAATGCAAACTACCATACCAAACCATAAAATCCAATTTGTGCCACCTAGATTCGAAGAGGTGCAAAATCACAATCATGCATTACTTCAAAATGCTTAATCCTACGATTGACCCTGCTCCTTCGACCATCAGCTTCCCCCTCGCGGCTCATGCTATTGTTCCCATCTTGAGGGCTCTCACATGGACAAGGGAACAAATTAATAATCAGGTCACATTTCACATACTATGGTCGTGTGTCCACCCACCTTTGCGTGTTGTACAAGGTCAGGAGCAGCGCTGACATGGTGAAGGAGGTGAAAATGGTCATGTAGTTAGGGGTGTGTGGTATGTCTATCCAAGTTAATGTGTGATGCAGAGAACCCAAACTAGTCTTACAAGGTCACCTTTGATAGAACAAAAAAGGCCAACATGTGCAAACAAAGTATGTGTACTAACCAATCTTTGACAGGCAAATCCTCTTTAGGGGTCGCCGACACTGAAAATTGATTGTAAAAACATTTAAAATAGGCGTGGAGGGAAGTAGAGTTGCGAGTATCTGTTTTGAATACATTATTGGCTATAGCACCGATGGGAAAGAAGATTTTCCTTAAGTGGGATTAGGGGAACCCAACTCTTTGAAGAAGTTCCAACATTGGATCTTATTTCTCGAATGAGTATGTGCATCTGTTTACAAAATAAAGCCGGAACCATAGACAGACTATAATATGCATTTAACTAAAAGAGCTAGGGGTTAAAAAAAAACTGAAAGTGCTAGATAGACTTCTAAAATACACGTCTTTATATAAAAATTTACATGGTAATCATTGTTTGAGAAAATACAAATTTTGCCCCTGATGCATTGATAGATTGAACAAGTCTAATCTTGAAAAACTATACTTCTAGAATGAGCGCCCAAGAGAGAGAAAGCCCGATCATATAACATAGGGTTTTCTGGAGATCTTGTCATCTAAAATATTAAAACTTTGTTTGCATTGTAGGAAGATCTCTATTATCCCCATTCACTGCTGCAGGATATCGTATGGGCCACTCTCAAGAAAATTGGTGAACCGGTTCTTATGCACTGGCCTGGCAGCAAGTTGCGGGAGAAAGCTCTGGACATTGTCATGAAACATATTCAGTATGAGGATGAAACAACACAATATATATGCATTGCTCCTATGAACAAGGTATAGAAGGGATTACTTTCAGGAAGCTTTGCATCAATGTTTTTTTTGGTAGGTCATAAGTTTGTTCGCATCAAGCTGCTGTTGGGTTTACTTTATTAAATTTATTCACTCCTTATCAGGTATATCTGTTTATTTTGTATTTTTTTCCGCAACTGCAACTGCTTACTTGAAATTTATAAGCAGATGTTGAATATGATTTGCCGCTGGGTAGAAGATCCAAACTCAGAGGCATTCAAACACCATATTGAAAGAGTCTATGACTTCTTATGGGTTGCTGAAGATGGCATGAAGATGAAGGTGTTGATAAGTTCTGCATTTCATTATGATTTTTCATGGGAGCATGTATTAGCTTTTAGCTGAGGAGGTGGAGGCAACAATAACAAAACGCGTTGATTTAAATCAAGTCTACGGCACCTTGTTTTACTTAATTAGTTCAAGGATACCATACGTACTAGGACACGTCATTGCCCAGTAAACCTATATATGCTCCTAGGAAGTGAGCCTGACTTACTTGGGTGAGGGATTAGCTGTAGAATCCCACCAAGTTCAACTCCTCTTAGCCTTAATTTAGGCCTCTTTCTCCTCTATAAAAGATGCATATAGTTTCTCTTACATGTTAAAAAAAATCTGTAGGGTAGTCACTATGCTTTTTTAATGATTTTATATAAGATGTATTTTTACTTTGCACAAAGATTAAGGAGTTGATGAAATTGAAAAGTTACTATTATAATTGATTTGGCCTTTGGGAGGTGTGATAGCTTGAATGAGAGGGATGAGTAAGTGAGTATGTTTGGCAAAAACTATGTAGGGCATGATGAAAACACATCATAAATTGAAAGGCGCTCACTTATTACACTTATTGAAAAGGTTATTGTAACAGTATGATTTATACTAACCTAAGGATAATGTGTATACTGTTTAATACTCATAATCTTACAACATCCTTTATAGTCTTATAATGGCAGCCAGTTGTGGGATACAGCTTTGACAGTTCAAGCTATATTTGCTAGCGGCCTCACAGAAGAGTTTGGCCAGACAATTAAACTTGCCCATGACTATATCAAACGTTCCCAGGTAACAAAGTGCTACATGACAACCTGTTTGTGCAACACCAATTAAGCTGGTATAATTACTCAATAGTATTCTGACTATCTGATGTTCTTGAAGATCCGTATGGACTGTCCTGGAGATCAAAGCAAATGGTACCGTCATATATCTAAAGGTGGATGGACACATTCAACGGCTGACGAAGGGTGGCCTGTATCAGACTGTACTGCGGAAGCACTGAAGGTAGTCTTCACACATGATTTTTGTATTCGTTCAAAACTTTTGTGTAATAGCATTCTGGTCATCGTCCATATATTTCAACTTTGGTAGTCTAAAATTAGTAGAACACAAAGAGTCAAATTGTCTTCCTCAAATTCGTTCAATGCACAGTCCACCTAGGCGTAGCACCCTGCTTACACTTTTTTCTTCACTTTGTGTGAAACGGTAATGTGGAGGTGCTACTCTTGGAACACAAGTTTTATATGCGTTGGACCAATTCTATCTAATATCTCTATTGTTTTTTTAGGAGAGTCTACATTCTCTTACTTTTAGAGTAAGATAATCTAAATTCTCTGTGTGACTGCACTAGGGCCACATGGCTATTGAGGAAGCGAATCTGCCATGGATACTGTTTCCTTGGAATGGATTCTACTGAGTCCATCTGCCTTCGAAACTGATTAGTACCTTAGGCGCCAATTCGATGAGCTAAACTAAAACAACACCACACCGATATAAATTAACCTGGTCTATCTGGGTAACCGAAGGCTGCCAAGTAATAGTGTAATACAGTCGAGACATATAAATTATGACGTCGCTCACAGTGTGGGATTGGCACAGTCGTTACCACGAATAAACTATTCAGACATGTAGTTGATTACATGTACACTTCCATTTATTTCTTCAGGCTTTGTTGCTGTTAACTAAGATTCCTCCTGAATTGGCTGGCGAGCCTATAGAAAGAAGCAGGCTTGATGATGCAGTCAACGTTTTGCTGTCTTTGATGGTAAGCATCTTTCAGGTCAAACTAATTGTTTTCTATTTCTGTTTTTGTTTCTTTTTCACTAGGGCTAGTTTCAACTCATACTCTTCGGACGAGCCGCATGTGGAGTTCGTGCTACACTCGTTATTCACAGCGAGTTGTAGTCAACCAACTCTACTGTGTTGTGTTGTTTGGGGTGGTGTCTGCTCTCTCTTGAGCTTTTCCGTTTTCGCAAGAAAAAACTCTCATTTGATAGTTAATAGTCTAATTTCACTGGGATGAACAACACCATAGTTTCTAAAGTTTTACTCCATGGTCTTGTGCAGAACAACGATGGTAGTTTTGGTGCATATGAGCTAACAAGATCTTATGAATGGCTCGAGGTGAGTTTTTATAGCCACCTAGGTATATATTATTGATTTGCTAAAAAAAATGCACAGGGAATAGTTTTAATAGTATGTTTGAGAAAGAAACACTTGTTTTAATTTATCACATTAAGTCAATATATAATATGTTGTAATGCTCATTATTATTTTCAACCACTTCAGTTGCTCAATCCTTCCGAGAGCTTTGGGGGCATAATGATAGAGTATCCGTAAGAGACACTAAACTTCAACTATTTATTTAGCTATTTATCCTTCTAATTTTCTGTTTGTTCATGTATATTTTGAAAACCTGAGAACTAGGTATCTTGACTCCGCAGATATGTTGAGTGTACATCATCAGTAATTCAAGGTCTGGTGCTATTCAGAGAAACCTATCCGAAACATTATCGCAGAGAAGAGATAGACACCTGTATCAGAAAGGCTGCAGACTACATCGAGAGCATCCAACGGAGTGATGGATCATGGTTAGTGCCCTCAACGAAACTAAATACTACTCCACTTGTTTAATTATTATGTTCGACACCGATGTTCTGTTCAATCACCACTGATTATTTGGTTCTCATTTTGAACTAAGCCATCCCTTTAGAGCGTGCACAATGTTGCAAAAACTTGGTGCTAAGAACACCTTCTTATGTTAGACTCAGTTCTGGTACATCGCAAGGGCCAGTGCTAGCTAATAAATTTCTGGAATCAGTTCTAGTACAAGAACCAGGTGCTAATACTTAAAAAAAAAATCATTTTTTGCAGTTGATGGTTGCTCTCCCTCTCTCTTGTCATCCCTCTTTCTACCCATGTAAAGTAGTCAACAATTAATTTCTTACTATCTCATGGACCCCACAAATAGATGCTAAGTATTGCATCACATTTTCTTTTCTTAGAATCGAGTCTAGATTTTTTCTTACTAACTCATATTGCTCTTGCCCTTACTAACTAACAATGGATAACATTAACTTGATTCCATGGTCAGATGGATCAAGTGGCATGGTTTGGATTGTATTTAATTATTTCTAGAAGTTCCTCTCCTTTTGTTCCTTAGATAATGGAAGATTAATCTCCTGGTCTCTGTATCATAAGATGTGCACAGTCTTAGCCTTCATTTGAATCTCTGTTGTTGATTTGCAAATGTAGGTATGGTTGTTGGGCTGTCTGTTTCACCTATGGTACATGGTTTGGGGTGGGAGGATTGGTTGCTGCCGGCAGGACGTACAAAAACAGCCAAGCAGTCAGAAAAGCGTGTGAATTTCTACTGTCCAAGGAGCTTCTTCCGTCAGGAGGATGGGGAGAAAGCTACCTCTCCAGTCAAGACAAGGTAATGTATCTTCCTCTGTTTCATTTCAGCAAAACCAAATTTCAGTGTTTTCATTTTGTTTTTGCCCCGCAGAGGGGAACTGGCAGGGCAAAAAGCAAAATGTCAAAATTTAGAGTGGCAAAAGCAAAATGGGCTAAAACTAGTGTGGCAAAAACAAAATATTCCCACTTAATTGAACTTGTGTTGGACGATGCAATATAGGTTTACACCAATCTTGAAGGCAACAAGGCTCATGCAGTGAACACCAGTTGGGCCATGCTGGCCCTGATTGATGCTGGACAGGTCAATTCCTTTCAGGCTTCTAGTTAGTAGTTACATCTAGTGCATGTCCTATATTCATTAGTTATGCCACTCGTGGACTATTGTACATTGAGGGAGTGCATAGGCAACTGAAGTATTTCATATAAACAAACATATCATTATGTATTGACTTGGCTGTATGCTGACAAATGCAGTACACATATGTTTTCTGAGTGAGCAGGGTAAAAGAGATCCTACATGTCTACATAGAGCAGCCAAGGTTCTGATCAATTTCCAATCGGTGGATGGAGAGTTCCCTCAGCAAGTAAGTCATCTATAGGCTTTTCCTTGTACTTTGTTTGCAAGGAATTCATGTACTTGTAAGGGCAAATAGTGGTAGGATGATACCTCTTTAGAAAAACAGTGATGAACTTATATAAACTTTCAATGAAAATATGTAACCTGTCCTTGGTATCTCAATATAACAAGATCCAAGTTAATACGGTGATATATTGTAGTAGCTCGAGTAACTTTGGTACGTTTACTCACTTGACAGGACATTATCGGAGCTACAAACCACAACCTCATGCTCACTTATGCCCAGTTTAGGAACATCTTCCCTATCTGGGCTCTTGGGGAGTATTATCGCACAGTGCTGGCAGCACAAAGGGACTAACCATTATATACTGTGGTTAAGAAGACATATTTTTCTTGTGCTGTACATGTCATCTTGAGATGACTGTAAATATAACGTAGAGAATGTTGTTCTTTCTTCTATACAGTATTGGTGGGCATCAGCAGTCCTTCTACGCAACATCAACAGAAGATCTATTTTGCATGACCAGTAGAAGGTTGATACTACATCGTTGAATACGGCAGTTTCTTTGTAAATAATATGGTCCAACATATGTTATTATTAAGTTTAGGTTATAAACTAATCAATAATGGGTACAAGGATTTTGTGATACATGCCACACTTGTTTGTACAGGGATAAGAATCTTCACAATGGCTGTGTCGACAATTTTGACCCTATATTGAAAAAAAAGGAGTGGACTACGGGGCGGTGCCGCATCCTGAGCGTCCTCGTGCGGTGCCCTCTATGCGTGCGAGCGGAAACGTGAGACTCTGTCTTCCGTGAATCAGCCCGTGTGAACAAGCGCATTAGAGCATCTCTAACAGCTGCCCTAAAAAGGGTTTTATAGGGCACGAGAGGGCAAAAAAATGTCTCCAACAGCTGCCCTAACCGGTGCCCTATTATAGAGGAGCTGGTAAAGCAGAAATTTTTTTGGTATCCTAAAACGCTAAAACAGGTGCCCTATAACTCCAAAAAGTGGATATAGGATAGGGCATCTGTTAGAGATGCTCTTAAGGCCGTCCGTAATGCGGAACGGATCGGCCGTATCTTACACAGGTCCACGTCACCAAGTAGTGTTAAGCACCCCTAAGACTAGTCATAGTGGGAGTAACATAGGTAGTAACATAAGTGCCACATAAGCAAAAATGATGATGTGGCATGCAATTAAGAAGAGAGAGACAAATGGAGTAACTAGCTATGTTACCATAACATCACAAAACCCAAGACAATATGAGTCTACAACCTAATTAATGAAGAGTTGCATGACACCACACATATGTTACTACCCACTATAAAGATGGTAACATAGCCTAGTAAAATGTGTATGTTACTAGTCTAAGTTACTTCCCACTATGACTAGCCTAACAATTAAATCTGCCGTTTCTTATTTGCTTCTCTGCATTTATTTCCCTTGCCTCTTCCCAACGACAGCCCAAGACACTAATTGGTCAGCCCATACTTGAGTACGGTGAGTATAATAGTTAATTATTCATTTGTCTTGGATTTCGTGGCTGGAGCCGTAGCTTATTTTAGAACCGGTTCTTCTCTCTACCTTCATTTAAGTGTCTTCCACGTCATCAAAAAGCTGACCTGGACAACAAAGCAACAAATGATTATGGGGGAATAAGAGAGTAAGAACAAAGAAGAACTCAACAAATGAATCCCAAGATCTAGATCCAAAGGGTTCCCTCACAAAGAGGAGAAAATGATTGGTGTAGTTGTAGATCTAGATCTCCTCTCTTGTTTCCCTAAACATGGGCAAGAATTATTGAAGGGATAGAGAGAAACCCAAGCTTTTTCGAGGTCAAACAATGGAGTAGAGAGAAAGAATGGGCAGCCTCCTCCTAGGGAATAGCCTCCCCCAAAATCTGACCGTTACAGCCACGGGAGACCGGATATTCCGGGGTTAAGGGTCGGATATTCCGGTCCCCTGAAATTTCCGGGGAAACTTTCGAGACAAATTTCCGGACCTCCTCCAGAGAGGAAAACGCAAAAAGACTTGGCCAAATTTCCTGGAAGAATCCAGGGACGGAACTTCCGGTGCTAGGGCTAGAAATTCCGTGCCACCGAAAAAATCCGCTGTAAAGATCCGGAGCAAAGGTCCGGGACCCCTCCAGAGAAATTCGTACAACCGAAAGAAGCCCTACAGATATCAGTTGCAAGTGCTGAATAAAACCTTGCAACCATATACTCTTCATATTATTTAGCATGAATCCACTTCTCACTGATACAATATTGAACTCTTGCACCAGCAAGTTCACCCAAAAGTCGAGCAGGGGAGGAGTAGGGGAGGAGTCGGGGAGGAGTGGCTCACCGCGGGGCTGCGGGAGAGGTGGAGTGGCTCGGGGACAACGGAAGCGACCGTTATCGGAAAAGAGGAAGCAGAGCAGCCGTAGAGGAAGAAGAAGAGCTCGACGGCGACCCGACACGCTCCAGTGGAGGAGGAAGTCGACGGCGACCCAGCACGCTCCAGGCAGACGTAGTCCACGATGGTGCTCTTGAATGGCGGGGACGGGGACGGGCTCGACGGCGGGGACGATGCAGGGGCGGCGGCGCAGGACGGGGACGGGCTCGACGGCGGGGACGGGCACGACGGCGGGGACGGGCGACAGAATTTTTAGGTGGGGATCGAGAGGCAGAAGAGAAGAAGGGGATCGAGCGAGACGGTGGCCGGCCACACTTAACCCTAACCTCCCTTAACTGTGGCGCACCTCACCCCCATGCGCCACGGGTAAGGTACGCGTGGCGCACCTGGCCCCGTGCGCCACGGGTACCCGTACGTACTAGTTAAAACGAGCCGCACGCCCTTCCTATCACAACTACACGTCCAGCCCGAGTGGCAAGGGGAGCCCTACTCCTTCCCAGCCCCGAGTTCGACTCCTGTAACCCCCCCCCCCCCCCCCCCATTTTTTTGATATTTCTTTTCCTATATAAATCAACAGGAAATCAATATAAATCGATAGAAAATCAAATAAATTGATATAAATTCTTTTTTGGATATATAAATCATTTTTTGGATATAATTAATGTAAAATCCAAATAAAAAGATATAATTCACATAAACCCAAAATAAATCAATATAAATCCATCAAATTTATATATTGAATGATTTAAACATCTTATTTAGTGCATATAAATATTACATCACATAATCAGTTCATCGAATGGATGCACACACATGGCACACGTCGTGATTCTTAGCTAGCGTTTAATAATCTTCTTGCCCTTCTTTGTCGCGGTTGCATAATTTAGCCCCAGAACATCGTGACTTCTTCTCTTAAACGGACGACCTTTAGGTAGCGTTTTCCTGCTTCTTCTTGTGGTGTATGTTGCTTCATCGTTATCGTCACCTTCCTCCACCTTTGGGTCGCTGTATTGGTCGAAGTCTTGCTCGTTGGCGACTTCATCCATTTCGATGATGTTCCTTTTGCCTCTCCTCACGACAACACGGCTAGGCCTTGCCGGGTCGGTAATGAAGAAGCATTGGTCCACTTGGCTAGCCAATACCCATGGCTCATTTTTCGCGGTGACGTTCGCGCCGACAGATTTAGATTTGGCTTCGGGTATAACCATGGTGGTGAACCGGCCTTCTTTTTCGACGATCTTGGCCCATCTCACACGGAACATCGGCACCTTCTCTCCATAGTAGTCGAGCTCCCAGATATCCTCGATCCTTCCGTAGTATCTTTTCTTGTCGTCACCGGTGTAGGATTCCATCGTTACCTTGAGTTCTGATAATCGCAGTTCATGTCCTTTTTCTCGGTGTAGAATGTGTCACCGTTGATGTCATAGGCCTGATAGGTCATCAGGTTGTGCGCGGGGCCTTGTGACAAGAAGAATACGAGTCTTCCTTCTGAAGAAGTCATTTGCGGGGGATTAGCCATGAGCTTGTCTTTGAACCAACTCGTGAAACCAGAGTTGTGCTCTCTGATTATTTCTCCTTCCGTCTTGTGCTGGCCCCGGTCACTGTACTTCTTTGCAATAATGCTTTTGTGCTCTTCTAGCCAAGGATCGACCACTTCGATGTGTTGTAACGTGACTATGTTTGCTCTATTAAAGTTGATGGTACGACCGCTGAAGTCGACATGCATTTCGCGTTGACCCTCACGGTGACCCCATCCAGCGAGCCTGCCAAGGTGCGTGTTAACGGGCAGACCAACAGGGTTCTCAATGTTCAGATGATTCGTGCAGAAAGAGATGCACTCTTTAGTAAGGAAGCCCTTGTCTATGCTTCCATCTGGACGGGCCCTGTTGCGAACATATCCTTTGATGATACCATTCATCCTTTCGAAAGGCATCATGCTTTGCAGGAACTTTGGCCCGAGTTGCCTGATATCCTCAACGATATGGACCAGCAGATGCACCATGATGTCGAAGAATGTGGGTGGGAAGTACATCTCAAGTGTTCCACTGGCTAGCGTCTGAAGGGTGTCTCAGCATCTTGTCCTTTTCATCATCATCTGGCTTCTTCCTTTCCGCGTGCCAACGCATGAGTTTTGCCTCCTTAGGGTCTACGAAATACCGCTGCAGACGAGGAGTGATCGGAAAGTACCATACCACTTTTCGAGGAGCTTTCTTCCCTTTCTTGTAATGACTAACGCCGCACACCGGACATATGGTTATCAATGCGTCCTCGCCCCGATAAATGATGCAATCATTAAGGCAGACATGGTACTTCTCGTGAGGTAAATCGAGAGGGCACACAATTTTCTTAGCCTCCTCGATACTAGTTGGACACTTGTTCCCCTTTGAAAGCTTTTCCTGCCAGAATGCCAGCATTTCGTCGAAGCTTGCGTCGGTCCATTTGTGTTTTGCCTTCATCTGTAGAGCCATGAGCATTACTTTCAAATGGGTATCCTCTGGCTCGCATGCATCCTTCATACAATGGAGTACCCGCGTCGACCTCTAGTTGCGCCAGCTTGGCTTTCTCTCTAGCGGCGTCGTTACTCGTCTGCTTGAGAAGCAGTTCTTGAATATGGGGGTCGCCCACCCATCCTGATGATGTTTCATGATCTGCTTGTTCATCTTCATGATTGTTTTCAACATCTCCTTCATCATGTCCTTCATGATCTGCTTGTTCGTCTTCATGATCGTTTCCGGCATCTCCTTCATCATGTCCGGAAGACTCTTCGCCTTCTCGCCCACCCACGCCGTTATTCTCCCACTGCCCTTCCTCAATATCTTCACTCACCCACCGAGTGTAGCCATCCATGAAACCTCTAGCTAGCAGGTGCGACTGCAATAGCCCGGAATAAGGATTCATCAAGGTCGTCAGTCTGCATTTTCGACACGGACAACTTATCTCCGTCATCTTATTTCGTATCATGTCGGTCGTCGCGGATTTCATCCATCTAGCCACGATGGCTTTGCTCATCATGCGGGCATTTTTCGCCTACGTGGTACAAAGAGAGAAAGAATTAACCACACCAATCATGCATGGTCCACGCCGGAAAATTTTGGCATTACCTTTGCTAAAAATAGGACCTTAATTTTTGCGGAGTGCCAGAAATTTACCGAAATGGAAATAAATCAACATTTTCGCTAAAACATTGGCAACTCATTATCACGTCATAAAACTTGGATCGAACACACATACAAACGCTCGCGCTCACAACACGTCCACGCAACAAACTTCCATCACATACAACAAACACACATGCATATCCTCCATCATATCAACTTATCATGTGTGCCATGTCCGGTGTAGTATGTCAACAATGTTTTGAGAGAGAGTGAGAAGTTGGAAGAGCTCTCTAGTAGATCTACAAGTTGGAAAGAAAGTGTGGGGGAGAGAGTGGAGAAACTTGGTAAGATTTAGTATATCAAGAAGTGAGGGAGCTTCCCCTTGCGTATCTATCAACCAAAGTTGGCTTATAAAGCTCAAATGGAGGAGTCAATGGTGGAAATAAGGTGGGAAGGAGGAGGAAGACGAGCAGATCTTGTTTTTGGAGGAGGGGGAAGAATGCAACAAGTGAGTGGTGGTGAGGGACCACTACGCATTATATATCTGGTCCCAGGTTACCAGTGGCGCACGTGGTAAACATGCGCCACAGGTACCTCCCTTACCTGTGGCGCACCTGGTACACATGCGCCACTGGTAACCTGACATGTTCTGTAGGCACTCGAGATAGAAATTACCTGTGGCGCACCAACATCCGTGCGCCACTGGTAAGCAACTTACCTGTGGCGCACCTGGCACACATGCACCACTGGTAACCTGGCATATTCTGTAGGCACTCAAGACAGAACTTACCTGTGGCGCACCGGCCACCCGTGTGCCACTGGTAAGCAACTTACCTGTGGCGCACCGGCATGCCATGTGCCACTGGTAAGGGCCCAGCAACCCGGCCAGTACGGACGCCTCCTATCCGTGGTGCACTGGGTTGTTGGTGCGCCACAGGTAAGTCGCTTACCAGTGGCGCACCTTGCCGGATGCGCCACGGGTAAGTTACCAGTGGCGCACGGCAGGCAGGTGTGCCACAGGTAAGCACCTTACCTATAAGCTGTTTTCTACTAGTGCCGCCGGGAGATGCCACTCCTCCGACCAATCCGAGCCCCCGGTGAGCCCTGTCCGAGAGCCCGAGGTCCAGGCGGTGGTAGCCCCGGGGTTGCTTGAGCTCAGCAGGGGCTGGTGCGTCTCGGTTGACCCTCCGTGGTAGGCATCGTCCTTCTTCCTTATCTTCATTTCACTAGTTCAGGTCTTCTTATGTGCTCTTTCCTTATGCAGCACCACTTCTCCGACGACTACCCGAAAGAGGTCATGGGAAGTGGAGCAATCTTCCACGCCGTGGCTGGAGAAGACTCAGAGAGGACCTCCGCTGGTAACAGAGAAGACAACAGGGGTGGTTCTTGCGCGTGTTCTGAGCCGGCTGGTCGTGAACATGTTGACCGTGGCTCCACTAAGGAAGGTGCCATGGCTAGTTGGACTATTGGAAGCTGCTCCCAGGACACCGACTATGGCCTCCAGGGCTCCTTTCCGAAGAGGATCGATCTTGTCCGTTCATCTTCTTTCTTGTTCGGAGCCCTTATCTTGAGACTTCTTGCTTCTTAGGGACTCCACCACCGGCCCCGGGAGTCGGCCCAAGGGTCGCTCTTGTCAACTTTGTGAGGGCTGATGTCCAAGCCCCTGACGTGCTGCATCGTGTCGTGATTCCCGTCTAGTTCGCGGGCCCGGATGCCTCCTCCCTGGCGAGCATGGTGCTTGATCCGGCGACGATAGCCGCATCGCACCGCGTTATCAACGACTAGGCGGAGCAGCAACGTCGAAGCGCCGAGACCCTGCTGGCTACGCAGTGGCAGAACAAGGACCAGGTGAGGTCCATCGCGCTACAGCGTGCGAAGCTAGAGGGAGAGCCCAAAGCCTTGAAGTCTGAACACTCCGAGCTGGAGGCACTACGCGTTGACCTGGCTGCAAGGGAGCTGCAGCTTATCGCTAAAAGAACGAGATGTCTCCTAGAGGGGGGTGAATAGGCGATTTCAACTTTTACGCTTAGGGCTTGAATAAATGCGGAATAAAACTAACGTTTAATTTATCAAGCACAAAACCTAATATACTAGGTTCACCTATGTGCACCAACAACTTATGCTAGGAAAGTTAACAACAAGGATAGCAAGATATATAACTTCAAGCTCGATGGCTAAATGCATAAGTAAAGGAGTTTGGTTATAGAGATAACCGACACAAGTGGAGACGGAGGTTTGTTTCCCGTAGTTCCTTCCCAATGGAAGTACGTCTACGTTGGAGGGGTGTGGAGCCTCCTTGGCACTCCTACAAGCACGCCCGTGCTCACCCTATTCTCCGTGAGCTCCTCCCATGGGGAATACCCGATGGGGGATTTGCTCATCCACTATGAGGTCTCCTTGAGGACGTTGACCAAACCCGTACAATTTGCCCGGGGCTAACTCCACAATCAATGGAGGCTCCCGAAGCTTTCCCGAAGCTTCACAACTTGAAGATCTTCACGGCACCCACCAACCGTCTAGGGTACACAATGCACCCAAGAGGCACACGCTCTTGGGAGCCCTATGCACCCAAGAGTAAAAAGCTTCTCGAACTTCAACTTCCACGTATCACCGTGGATAGCACAAACCGATGCACCAAATGCAATGGCAAGAGCACACTAAGTGGTCAAGTCCTTCTCTCCGAAATCCAACCAAAGCAACTAATGGTATGGAGGGATTTGAGAGGAAGAACAAAGGAGAAACACAAAGCAACTCCAAGATCTAGATCCAAAGGCTTCCCCTCACTTAGAGGAGATATGGTTTGGTAGAAATATAGATCTAGATCTCCTCTCTCTTTTCCCTCTAAATGGAGGCAAGAATCATGGAGGGATGGAGAGAAAGCAAGCTCTCAAAAGGTCAACAATGGAGGATAGAGAGAGTGCAAAGAGTTGTTAGAACCATTGCGGAAGAAGCCCCTTTAAATAGGTGGCCTAGGAAATCTGGTCATTGGGGGCAAAATCCCGCAAGGCCGGTAGTACCGGCCCAGAAGGCGGTACTTCCGGATGGCGTCGAACGAGGCTTCAAACGGTCAAAAACCAAAGGACGTAGCCCGGTACTTCCGCTGGTGAGCCCGGTAGTACCGGACAAGCCAGTACTTTCGGTTAAAAATAGGAGCTATCCAGTACCAAAAACTTGATCCCGGAAGTAGTTCGGTACTAGGCCCGATACTATCGGCTAGTACATCGGTACTACCGGACTGAGAGAAAACTGCAGATCCTGAAACTAAATAACTTTTGCAAGAAAACTCCGATCGAGGTGAATCCAATTTTGTTAGAAAGAGGACGACAAGGGCTACCCTACAAAAAGCAAGGAAGATTATGCAAAGGATTGGAATGGTGAAACATTTCATACGAATGAACTGGGAAAATCTCCAACACCAAAAACGCAATAGAAGACGCATACGAAATCCGTTTTCGGTGAACTTGGCCTTGTCATGACGAGCACGAGAAGCACCAAGACCACACCACTATAAGAGCCAAATAAGAATCAAGAAAGATGATGCCAAGGATGCAAAGGTTTGAACTCTCTACGAAGGATACGATCAAGAAACTCGCTCGCGAGCCCCTCTTGATAGTACGGCTATCTATTCTATAACCCGGTCTCAACTAACATCATGAGACCGGTAAAATAGAAACCCTATCAAGATCATACCTTTGACTTGCACATAATCCATTTTAGGTCGATGATGACGATCTTGGCCTTCTCAAGTTAGACCACCTTTCTTGAGTGTGCTCCGCTTGGTGAAGACTCACATGTTGCTCCCCTATACACCAATATGGGAGAAACACTTCTTGGAGCTATCTTCACTTGGCCTTTATCTTCAAATGGGTGGCAAGCTTCACGCATGCTCAAGGAGAATACCATGAGAGCACTTGATAAACTTGCACTTAGCCTTGACCAACATATAATCTTCTTCTTTTAGCCTTGACTCCAACATATGGAGATCAAGCATTGCTTATGGACCAAACCTACAAAGTAACTCAAGGCACAATTAGTCCTTAAGGATTGTCATTAATTACCAAAACCACACATGAGGGCAACCATGCTCTTTCAATCGCCTCGCGCTCTGTCGCCGAAGATGCAGCCTCCTGTGCTGAGGCGGCAGAAGCGGCCGCGGTGGCATACAAACATCATCTTCGACGCATCCTGGTGGCGGTCTTGTCGGAGCGAAAGAGGGGGGCGGGAAAGCCCCTGCTGATGAGGCGATGCTACGATTGTGAATTTCCGCCGCGCAGGTACGCATCACGAAGAGAATAAGAAGCTCGAGGTTGAACGAGATTCCCTGACGCACTCCCACACCCTGGCGGCCGAGCATGTCCGAGAGAAGGATGAGATGCTGTCGGACCTTGGGCAGAGAATCTGCGAGCTCGAGCTGGCGTGCTTTCTGGCGCTGTTTGCTAGGAGAAAGCCGCCCGCGAGTTCGCAGACCGAGAGGAGGTTCTCCAAGAGGAGGTGGAGAGCATATGAAATCATTATTATTAGTGCTAGTGAATTCACACAACTTAGTGTTCTCAGAAGAACCCATGCTAACAGAATAAAAACAAGACAGATAAAAAACTACACTAATTTTTTTGTGTTTTAAATTTTTAGAGAAACCAAACAAGCAGAACTAGATAAAACGAAAGGTAACTAAGAAAGACAAAAACAAAGTAAAGAGATTGAGAGTATGATACTCCCCTTGATGCAGCTCCAGAGTCACCGGAAACGGCGCCAGAAAAACTCCTTGATGGCTACAATGCAACCAATATTTATCGTCGATGGTCGCCCCAAGAGGAAGGCGTAAGATGTAGCGAGAAGTAAGTCTCGCACAGTAAGAACCAAGGTTATCGAACCAATAGTACTTGGAGGTCTCTAACAAGGTGCTTGGAGGCACTGACTTGCACACACTCAATCAAAATACTTTGCCCCAACGGCAACGAAGGTTGTCAATCTTTCCGGTCTACTGAAAACAAAGGATAAATCTTCTGGTGGAAAAAGAACAATTATGAAAACGGACCAGCGAGCAAGACATGGTAAGAAGCAAGTAAACGGTGTTGTAATCAATGGAAAATGATGGACCGGGGGCCATGGCTATTGGTGTCTCTCCAGATGATAAAATACTCATATTATGGGTAAACAAATTACAGCTGAGCAGTTGACAGAATTGTGACACAAACTTAAATCTAGCAATGACAAAGAGTCCATGGTAATATTCATCTAGGCATCACGTCAGACTAACAAATACCGTTATCCAACTGCATCTTTGTCTAAATAATCCACCTAGGGATCGCTATCCAGCATGTCACCCATCGGTATTAAGTTGCAAGCAACGAATAATTGCATCAAACACAGTATATGATGTAAGCAACATTTATAATCATAAAGACATAAACCTCGCTGTTTTACCCCTAGTAGCAACAGCACACCCTCGTCCTTACACGTTTCTGTCACTCGAGCGCAGACACAAAAGGGGGCATGAACCTACCATCTAGCATAAATACTCTCTCTTAGAGATACAAGCAATTCATACGTGTCAAACGTATCGATAATTTTAGTGATCCATGCTTGTTGTAATCATTGTCACATGTTTGTACTGTCTTATTATATCTTATTATATCACCTATTTTCTGTTGTTTTGTATTTCAGAAATCCACTTAAGAAAATATCCTCGAAAGGACGAAAATTTACGGGAATTATTTTTACGCCAAGACGAAGACGGATTCCGGAGGGCGACCTCAGGGGGCCACCATAGGCTAGGGGCGGCTTGTGGCCACGGGCCAGGGGGGCCCACGGGTGCGCCTGGGGCACCCCCTCGGCCCCCTCCGACGCCTATAAAATCACAATTGACCTAATTTCGTCGGGCGGCAATTATTTTCCACGAAACCTATCCCGAAGTTGCCGCCATCTCAAACCCTAATTCGGGAGAGTTCTGAAGTTGTTCCCGGCACCCTGCCGGAGGAGATCGATCCCGGAGGGCTCTTCATCGCCATGCCTTCCACTGGGATGATGTGTGAGTAGTTCCACCTTGGACTACGGGTCCATGGCAGTAGCTAGTTGGTAGTCTCTCTCCCTTGTGCCTTCATGCTTATGATCTTGTGAGCTGCCTTAAAAGATCAAGATCGACTATTGTAATGCTATATGATGTGTTTGCTGGGATCCGATGGATTGCGAAGTTATGATCAGATTGTGCATGCTGGTTCTTATATGTTAATTTATGTTCTTGCATGCTCTCCGATGTGCGTAGTTACTTTGTCCAAGTAATTGATTGTATGTCCAAGATAGAGTATTTATGCTAGATGCTAGGTCCATGCCCCCTTATGTGCAAGGCCGAGGGTGTGCTGTTGCCACTAGGGGTAAAACTACGGTGTTTATGTCTTTATGATTATAAATGTACTATGTTTAATGCAATTGTATGTTGCTTGCAACTTAATACCGATTGGTGACATGCTTGATAGCGATACCTAGGTGGACTTTTTAGACAAAGATGCAGTTGGATAATGGTCTTTGTTGTTTGGACGTGTACGATGAACTCTTTGTCATAGCTAGATTAAGTTTGTGTCACAATCTTGTCAATTGTCTAGCTGTAATTTATTTACCCGTTATATGAGTATTTTATTTTATGGAGAGTCAGACACCACAAGTGAACCCATGCCCCCTGGTCCTTATTTTTCATTGATCACAACACCGTTTACTTTCTTTTCATAATCGCTTGCTCGTTGGTCCATTTTCATATTTTATTCTCTTCACCATACGTTTTAGCCGCTTTGTTTTCAGCAGACCGAGAAGATTGACAACAACCTTCCTGACGTCGGGGGCAAAGTAATTGTTTGAGTGTGTGAAGGTCCACATTCGACGACGGTTAAGTGCCAGAGATCATTATAGGATACCTCGCTGTTAACTTCAAAGTCCTACTGGTTCGATTAAATCTTGGTTCTTCACTGAGGGAAAACTGCTGCTCGCTGCAACCTACACCTTCGCTTGGGGTGAACACCAACGCTGTTTTCAACTACGCAACCACGCAATTAGCAATCACGTGGCCAAAGTAACTACGCACATCGAAGAGCATGCAAGAACATAAATCAACATATAAGAACCATGCACAATCTGAACATAACTTCACAATTCATCGGATCCCAGCAAACACATCATATAGCATTACAATAGTTGATCTTGATCATGTTAGGAAGCTCACAAGATCGTAAACATGAGAGCACAAGGGGGAGAGACTACCATCTAGTTACTGCCATGGACTCGTAGTCCAAGGTGGAACTACTCACAAATCATCCCGGTGAAAGGCATGACGATGAAGAGCCCTCCGGGATCGATCTCCCCTCTTTAGAGTGCCGGGTTCAGCTTCAGAGCCCTCCCGAATTAGGGTTTGAGATGGCGGCGGTTTCGGGATAGGTTTCATGGAAAATAATGGCCACGCCGATGTTTTTATTGCAAATATGATTTTATATGCGTCGGAGGGGGCCGAGGAGGCGCCGGGCCGGGTCCCACCCACGGGTGGGCCCTTGGGTGGCCCCCAAGTCGCCTTCTGGTCTCTGGCTTCGTCGTGGCGTAAAAATAATCTCCGTAAATTTTCATCCAATTCCGAGGAGTTTTCCTGAAGAGGATTTTCTGAAATATAAAACATCAGAAAACAGGGAACTGGCACATGGGCATCTTGTCAATAGGTTAGTCTAATAAAATATCTCAAAATGATATAATAGAATAGTAGAAATGTGGCAACGATATAAAACAAGCATAGAACAATCAAAAATAATTGATACGTTTGACACGTATCAACCACCATCCCTCCACCGGCGGCCACCATATATTCAGACATGCAGGAGTAGGACGTTACGCTTCCGAGCAGCCCGAATCTGGGTAAACCCCCCGTGTCCCTCTCTATGCTTGTGACCCGCGAATTTCCCCCATCATCGAAGGCGAGATCGTGCGAAGCCTCCTTGCTCCTCGTGCCGAATCTCTAAACAGGGGGTTCGGAGAACTCTCGGTATCCATGATCCACACATGACATTAGTAAACCTAATGTGTCTAGTGCGGCCTATATGCCCCAAGGTTGACGGTAGTGTGCATGGCCTTATGAACGAAAGTCAGGCAACGATTGTTAAAAATTAAAAGCCGAGCAGTGGGATTGAGTTAATGTGTGCATGACATTGATTGACCGTGACATCAGCAAGGAGTCACATGGGAGGATACCAATAGAATGCGCAAAAGAAAAAAAGAGACAGTAAATGAAATCGGGGACTAGATACGGTGTGGGGTTGATCTAGATGGTGGGTTGACAAGAGACATGGAGTTCAACGACAGCGACCGCCTCTGCGTGTTCCATGTGGCTACTAGTTCCCTGGATCGAGGACATCGATCGGACACACAACTTGAGCTGTTCGTTTCTGCAGGTTATTTATATGGCTAGCCATTAATTTGGATCTATCTATGTTCATATCTGCATCCGGTAGAGTAACATGAAGGTATATATGGATGCAATTGTATGGAGATCGTACTATACGTGATGTTTTCAACCTGGCAGGCTGTCGGTCTAGTAATCGCCGACGGTTCATGTTTTCCCTCTCGATCAGTGGCTGATTTGTGTAGCAACTTTATTTCATCCATGAGATGTAATAAGTCTGATCTGGATTATGGAGTACACCTGGGCTCCTGCTGTTAGCAGCAAGCCATGCCTTGTCCGCGGTGGTGTCCGGCATCGTGTGTGCGAGAAGGACGTGTGTGTCGAGAACACGGCATGGTGCGGCCATGGCGAACCTGGTCGCGTGTGTGGCGCGTGTGTGCGCGAATGTGTGGCGTGTGTGTGCACTCAGCTCCATCGGGCTGGGCAGGTGACGTCCGGGTCTTGTGGATCTCAGCTAGGCTGAGTTAGTCGTGTGTGGTGCATGTATCCACTAGTGTAGGATGTGCTGTTAGTGGGTGAGTGGCAGCATCGTGTGTGGTAGGCCGGGGTATAAATCCCCCCTTGTACTGCTCGTTTGTAAGGCATTGAGTGTGAGCCATGTAGACATCTTGTATAAAAAGATTAGGGTGTTCGTGCGCCTACGGCGGCGTTCGTGCGCCGGCCGGGAAAGTTTCTATGTTATGTCCACTGTTCATCTTCTACCTCTGTCTGTGAGCTGAGAGTGAGAGAGAAGAGCTAGCTAGGGCCTGTTTGGTGCTGACAATTGGTATCAGAGCCTCAAGGTTCGGACCGTGGCACGCAGTGAGTCCGTGGCGAGCGCGGCGGACGCGGAGGCGGCGAGGTGACGCCGTATGTGCGGCGAGCGCGGAAGCTGCGGTGGCGCGGCGTGGCTCGGCGGAGAGAAGACCGAGCTCCCGGGCACGCCTGATCGGCCGCGTTGATCGCGTCAGTGCGTGATCGTGTGCGCAAGCTGGGGGCGTGTGGAGCACGGCGCGTGATCGTGTGCGCGAGCTGGGGGCGTGTGGAGCACGGCGTGTGTCGCCGAGGAAGATGAAGACCGCGTCCTGAGCGCGTTGGGCTGGCCGCGTTGATCGCGTTGGAGCAACATATATAGTCACATATAACTTTGATGTCACATATATAGTACCAACAAACAGTTGTTACATATGAGAGGGTGAAGCAACAAAAATCCTAACCGAACAAAAGGAAAAATAAGGAATAACTTACGAGAATGAGAGAAGATTATAGATGCACCCACACAAGAAGACCAGTGCATTAGTTCTACCTAAGTAGAAATCTAATTTTTAATTCCTTTTGGCATTCGAGTAATCCTCGACTGCCGTCAAAATAATGTGCAATTTCAGAAATTACCCGAATTCTATCGTCAAGTCCATGAAGCAAGTGCCCAAATAATGTTTGAGAATACAAGACATCTTAAATGTGTGCCCTACAGGCTACAGGTCTCTAGAAGTCAGTCTGAAGTTAAAATCCATCAAGGAGAAACTTTCGGATCGACTCCACCAAGATTTGATTAGTCAGCCATGAGTCCCCTGACTTCACATGCATGAAAAACCTAAAACTATTTTTGGTAGGATCAGCTCTGACAAAAAATAATAATGATTCATTTTTATGTTGCTCAATAAACCAATGAAAACCCCATAAAAAGAAACAACTATTTATCCAAAAATCTCATAGTTCGGGGTGTGGAGGGCATATCCTATCCGGCTGGAGGAGTAGATGGTCCAATTGTATGTGCGGGAGGACGCCAAAGTAGAGGTGGATGGTGATGTTGTCTAGTCTATCAGCTGAGCGATAGATCAGTTACTAGCAGAGGGGAACCGTTCAGCTTCGTCAGGCCGAAGCAATAGGAGATCTGGGTGGCGGAACATCCTCATGGCAGAGCAGCGATGCATCAAAGACGAAGCACCGAGAAGGAGCAGGAGCTGCAGTGCATGCATGTGTGGGCAGGCTGCGACCGGTGCGGGGGTGTGGGGAACGCGTAGTATGGGATTGGGCGGTGTGTGTCAATCAGAGGAAGAGGAGAAATAGACGAGTCTAGCAATTGGAGGAATTACCTGACGTCATTAAAAGAACGAACAATGGTCAGTCGTGTTGTTTCCCTACACATTGAAGCAACTGGAACCGTTGGATTCCATTAGTTAGAGGGTAAGGATGCCCTGGATCATCTCATCTCGCCATTTTTGTATTAGCGACAATGATGGTGATTCAATTAAGACGAATGCTAGGTGATACGTGTCAAACGTATATATAATTTTTTATTGTTTCATGCTAGTTATATGCCATTGTTACATGTTTCTACAATCTTGTTACATCATTTTTAGGCTTTTTGTCGGACTAACCTATTGACAAGATGCCCAGTGCCAGTTCCCTGTTTTTGTTGTTTTCTATTTCAGAAAAGTTACTTCTGGACTAAATTATGGGGATTTTTTATGCGACAAGAGGAAGTCAGAGAGCAAAGGGCGACCTGGGGGGGGGGGCACCCAGAGGCCAGGGGCGGTAGGTGGTCGTGGCCCCACCTGGAGGGTGGGACCCGCCCCTTCCCTCTGGGCACCACCTCGGCCCCCCTCGACGCCTATAAAATCACTAAACCCTAAAACCGAAGCGGCGACGATTATTTTCAAGAAACTACACCCGAAGCCGCCGTGACGTGGGGTTACCACGGCAAATCCCTAGGTGAGATGTCTAGGGTTTCGTATGAGGGAGGAAGATGGCGCGCTGGTAGTGTCGGACGGCTGACAAGCAAGGATTTACCCAGGTTTGGCCCCTCATTGTGAGGTAAAGACCTACATCCTGCTTGTCTGATCTGTATTGCTGTATCATGGTATTACAATGGTGGCCGCCAGTGGCGGGTATGGTGCGTCTATTCTAGTTGTCGCCAAAGGGTGCCCCTGTCTGGCTTTATATATGCATCCAGGTAGGGTTTTACATATCTTGTGCACTTATAAATCATCGGTAGCTTCTTGGGCTTCGTTGGGCCGCCAGGTGGGCATCCAAGTATGTCTTTGACTGGGCCGCATCGGGTACGCCAATGGTGGGGTGCCCGGAGGGTATGCCCACGTCAGTAACCCCCGAGTGTCTGGTCAATTCGAAGAATCAGAGCAGCATGTCGAGTAGGCGTAGTCGATGTGTCGGGTACGTTGATGACTTTGAGAAATCTGGTGCGAGCGTAAGAAAATTGATAATAATAAATCTGATGCGGGTGTAAAGAACACGACTTTGAGAAGTACTGTGCGGGCTATAGAGAGCCCGACTTTGATAAGTCCGGTGGGGGTTATAGAGAACCCGACTTTGAGAAGTCCTGTGCGGGCTATAGAGAGCCCGACTTTGATAATTCCGGTGTGGGTTATAGAGAACCCGACTTTGAGAAGTCCTGTGTGGGCTATAGAGAGCCCGACTTTGATAAGTCCTGTGCAGGTTATAGAGAACCCGACTTTGAGAAGTCCTGTATGGGCTATAGAGAGCCCGACTTTGATAAGTCCGGTGCGGGTTATAAAGAACCCGACTTTGATAAATCTGGTTTGAGAGTGTACTATAGTCAATTATCGTCGGGTGCGCGTCCAGCGCTCCCGATGGGAGTAGCCCCCGAGGTTATGTTCAACTATTTATAGTTGGGCATAGGCTCAATTTTTCTTGCTTCTTGTTGTAGTCGAGCACTTCGCGAGTGCCCTCCCGATGGGAGTGTAGGACTCGAAGAGTCTGGCAGGGAGTCACAGTCGAATGTGTTTCCTGGTGCAGCTTATAATTTCAGGGAATGTGTTCGTACCCGTATCGCAGGGCGTTTTTGCGTAGGATGTTCGGCATGGCAGGCCTGGTTTGCTCGACAGTATCGGGATCAGTTAGGTGCTCTTGGGCACGAACCATACCAGCCTACATCAGACTCGAGTCCTCGGGCTCGAATCCGAAAGCTAGACCATTCGACTCAGGCCATATTTGAGGTCTCACGGAGTCGAACTGAGCTTTTAAGGCTACCCAACGCGTCTATCGGGATTTTCATCACGCCTGGTAGCATGGCATATTTGTCAGGTACCACAGCTATTGATGTTGGCCCCGGCCCTACACGACGGATCGGTGGGTCTTAACTTTACACAGTGAAGTGCAGCATCCGAGGGTCAATTGCATCTGATTCATCTCGGGCAATTTGTTTATTTGCTCGGGTTAGACTGGAGTCGATAACCTTTCGAGTGCCTGTTAGTCTTTCAGATATCGGGTACCACTGAGCCAATGTGGTTGTAAGGCCTGTACAGCATAGCCCCCGAGTATCGGGTGCCGCGGAGGCGATGTTGTGTCGGGTGTCGCTGAGGCGATGTTGTATCGGGTGCTGCTGAGGGACTCGACGCGGCGGACAGAGTCAACGCGGCGGAATAAATGCGGGGGACTCGACGCGGCGGACCGGAATCGACACGGCGGAGTAAATGCGAGGGACTCGACGCAGCGGACCGAAGTCGACACGGCGGAGTAAATGCGGGGGACTCGACGCGGCGGACCGTAGTCGACACGGCGTAGTAAATGCGAGGGACTCGATGCGGCGGACCAAAGTCGACACGGTGGAGTAAATGCGAGGGACTCGACATGGCGGCTGCAACGCTCAGCCCCCGGGTCCATCTTATCGAGTCGGCGAGGCGGAGTCGACGATGCGGAGTCGATAATACGGAGTCGATGAAGGCATTGGAGCTGGCTGCTCGGGTGCAACGAATAAGTTGTTGTCGTTGTCGATGCTCAAGCGCCAGCTCCCGAGGGTACGTAATACCCTTCTAGGTAGCGGGCTCTTTGCGAAGCGGATATAGCGGACTCAACGCGGCGGACAGAGTTGACGCGGCGGAGTGGATGTGACGTTGAAGGAGTCGACGCTTGAGTAAACGGGGGCGACAGTGTTCAGCCCCCGAGTCCAACTTTGTCGAATCGGCGGGTAGTACATGATGATTAAGCCGGAACGGCGTGTCGTTGACGTCCACGATGAAGTCGGTGTAGCAGGAGGGGATGTCGAGCCCGCCTGACCCGACGGACGGCCTGTTGATTGCCTCATTGTTGATGACGTGAAGCACATCTACGGACCGTCGGCTTGTCAAAGACGGCGCAGTCCGAATTAGACGGGACGAAGTTGTAGATGATCATGGTGTCGATGAAGCCGGTCGCGATGCTGACAAGGCTGAAGTTGTCCGCGATGGGTCGATGTCGGTCGAGGTTGTCCGCGATGGGGCGGAGTCGATGGCGGCGAGTCCAGGCTCATCCGTGGCGAGTCGCCGATCGTACGAGCTTTAACTAGCAAGCAGCTTAATGGATCTTTTTTTTTCTTGTACATGACCACAAGCACCAATCGTACGTGACCTTAATGATCCACGTGAGTGCTAGTTGCTTGTATCTCTTCTTTCTTTTTACATCGGGTGTTGAGCTTCCTCAATCCGCATGCCCGTTCATCAAGAAAATAGTACTAGTTGAAGCTGACCTCATGTGACAGCCGACCAGATCGGATCGGCGCCGCGGCCTCATGGCACGCTGCCGTTACTGCTGAAGTCGAATCGCGAGATGCGATCTGGTTGATGACGGCGTTGTCATCTTTCCGGAAGAAGTGAGCCGCCGCCAGCGTTGACAATGAATCTCAACACGATGAAGTGGATGATCTGATAGATCGGATCAGCCGCGCGTGTGGGCAGTGGCGATGCTGAGCCCGAAGCGCTGATCCATGTCGGCGAGTCGCCGCCGTTGTTGGTGAAGATTGAAGCCGCCGACACCGTGATCCAGCGCGCGTTCTTCCCATAGACGGCGCCAATTGACGTGGGGTTACCACGGCAAATCCCTAGGTGACATGTCTAGAGTTTTGTATGAGGGAGGAAGATGGCGTGTTGGTAGTGTCGGACGGCTGACAAGCAAGGATTTACCCAGGTTCGGCCCCTCGTTGTGAGGTAAAGACCTACGTCCTACTTGTCTGATCTGTAATATTGTATCATGGTGTTACAATGGTGGCCGCCGGTGGTGGGTATGGTGCGTCTATTCTACTTGTCCCCAAAGGGTACCCCTGCCTGGCTTTATATATGCAGCCAGATAGGGTTTTACATATCTTGTGCGCTAAGAAATCATCGATAGCTTCTTAGGCTTCGTTAGGCTGCTAGGTGGGCCTCCAAGTATGTCTTCGGCTGGGCCGCATCGGGTACGCCAATGGTGGGGTGCCCGGAGAGTATGCCCACGTCACGCCGCCTCCTCGAAACCTAATTCGGGGAGATTCTGAAGCTGCTCCCGGCACGCTGCCGGAGGGGAGATTGATCCCAGAGGGCTATACATCGTCATGCCTTCCGCCGGGATGATGCGTGAGTAGTTCCACCTTCGACTACGGGTCCATGGCAGTAGCTAGATGGTTGTCTCTCTCCCTTGTGCTTCATGTTTATGATCTTGTGAGCTGCCCTATATGATCAAGATCGACTATTTGTAATGCTATATGATATGTTTGTTGGGATCCGATGGATTATGAAGTTATGATCAGATTGTGCATGGTTCTTATATCTTAATTTATGTTCTTGCATGCTCTCTGATGTGTGTAGTTGCTTTGGCCAAGTGATTGCTTATGTCTTCAAGAGAGCGTAAGGATAGTTGGTTAATGCCCCCTCTTGTGCCTGGGCACGAGTGACAGAAACGTCTATGGACGAGGGTGTGCTGTTGCGACTAAGGGTAAAACAGCGGTGTTTATGTCTACGTGATTATAAATATTGCTTACATCATATACTTTACTTAATGTAAATTTCTGTTGCTTGCAACTTAATACCGATGGGTGACAGGCTGGATAGCGATCCCTAGGTGGACTTTTAAGACAAAGATGCAGTTGGATGGCGGTCTTTGTTTCTTGTTGTGAAGCCTAGATGAATATTACCATGAATACTTTGATATAGCTAGATTAAGTTTGTATCATAATCTTGTCAATTGCCCAATTGTAATTCGTTCACCCTTCATATGAGTATTTTATTTATTGGAGAGACACCACTAGTGCACCCATGGCCCCCGGTCCATCGTTTTACATTGTTTACAAACTCGTTTAATTTCTTTTCATATTCACTTGCTTGTTGTTCCGTTTCCATAATTTCTATTCACTACACTATACGTTTAACCGCTTTGTTTTCAGTAGACCGGGAAAGTAATTGGTTGAGTGTGTGCAGGTCCACGTTCGTCGACGGTTAAGCGCCAGAGATCGTTGACTTTCACCTCGTTATTGATTTCAAAGTCCTACTGGTTCGATTAAACCTTGGTTCTTAACTGAGGGAAAACTGCTACTTGCTATATCCACGCCTTCGTTTGGGGCACCATCCAACTCTTCTATATCCACCATCAATAGGCGTTGCTGATACCTGGAAAGAGTATGTCGGTTCCCAACCATCAAATCCAGTTAAGTGAGGAAATATGGAGTGTCTGGTCAATGTAGCCAAAAAACCAGAGCGTGATTTGCGCATGTAACATCGTTTGCAACAATTTTCTCATGAATCTGTTAAAACTTGCAACGTGTAGCAAAAAATATTGTACCACTTTAAATGCAGCCATGTACCAAAAACGAACAATGTATGCAACAAAACCAACAACACGCACCATAGCTTGCAGGCCACCAATCTGCCACGCGGAGTTTAGGTAGAGCCAGATTGAGTAAATCCCCTATAAATCCGCTAGAAAAATCGTCGTCTTCAGGGCCTGCAACATGTAAGCGGTTGCCTGTCAATGGCGTCCATGGAGGCCTCGTCCATGGCATCCATGGTGGACTCACCGGTTACACCGCAAAGGCTACGATGACAATGGACGAAGGAGCTGATGCGGCTATCAAGTGATGGCGGCCTGCGAGCAGGGAACGGTGGTGGCAGTATCGAGAGGGGAGCATTTTGGAACAAGAGGAGAAGGTGAGTTGGGAGCCTGGGAGCAGCACTTGCAGGACACAAGCGTGTGATAGAGCAGCGCGTTGAAGACGAACCAGCTGACTCTTCAGCCTGTTGGACAAAAGTGTTTTCCTTACCATTGAAAAAGATTATAAGATGAGCTTTTTTAGAAAGTTGGATCCTATTTTTTTGGAAGTGGAACCCTTTGGTTGGCAAGTCTAATGGAATACTTTGTGGTATTAAATGTGATTCTTTCGAAGTGGGTGCTTTATAAGCTGGAAGTTTTATGATGTAATTTATTTTATGGGGGGGGGGAATGCATCTGGTCCCTCATTGTGGTGTATGCTCATGGGGAGTTTAAAACTTTCTTTTTAACTGAGTTGGCTTCCTTTTTTTTCATGGTATTTGCATGTATGCCTTGTAATGTGGGAGGTGACATAAACATACTTAGACATAGTGGTGAGAAAAATCATGCTTTTACTAATTCTTATTCAACTTTTTTTTAATTCTATTATTCATTCTCTAAGCCTTAGAGAGGTTTCCATGCATGGCGGGAAATATAGCTGGTCTAATAAACATGTTACTCCTACCTTAGAAAAGCTAGATAAATTATGTGTCTCATGACTACGAAAATCTTTTTCCTCTTATTATAGTGAGAAATTTAGTAAGAGAGTTCTATGATCATAATACCGTACTTTTAGATATTGGGGATGATTCTCCTGTAATAAAAAATCCAGAGAGTTTAGGTTTTATATTGGCTAGATAAAGAAAGAGGTGTTCCTTTTCTCCATGGCTAAAATATGGAACAAACATGTGTAAATCAATGGGGGCGGCGTTTCTGCACCCGGGTGCACCAGCTCCCCTTATTTTCGAGCAATTTTTAAAAATAGTAAAACATTATTTAAAAATCTGAAAAAAATTGGTGACATACATATATTAGTTTACCACACTATTGCAAAATTTCGGAATGAAATGACAATTTATGTGCCCTGTACAAAAAAGACAAATACAGTTGTCAGAATGAGATCTAAAAACACGAATTTGAAAACACTGATTTTGTCTTTTTTGTACAGAGCACAGAAATTGTCATTTCATTCCGAAATTTTGCACGATTGTGGGAAACTCATATGTGTGTGTCACCAATTGTTTTCAGATTTTTTCATAATGTTTTACTATTTTTTAAAATTGCTCGAAGAAAACAGGTGCATGTGAGCTCGGGTGCATAGATGAATTTCTCAAATCAATGACCCTATTGATTTTTTGAATATTAAATTGAAAGTATTTTGGTATTTAAAGGATGGGGGCCTAGTTTGTACAAGCATAATAATAATAGTAGTAGTAATAATAATAATAATAATAATAATAATAATAATAATAAAAGTCAAAAAAAGAATTGGCCAATATAGAGTGTTTGGAAGAGGAAAGTGACTAGTCTCCTAAATTGTGTAAGCCGGAGGCTGAATTTTTGTAGCTTTGCTTGAGCTAGATGTTGATGACGAGTTGAAGCGGTTTGAAAATCCCATGAAACTTGCTCTTGGAGGGAGATCAAAACACTAGTTATTCTCATAGGGTGGCCTCCCATGAAAGACAAAATGCCATGTTTCAGTTGAAATATAATGATGTCAATATTGAAGGGCCGACAACTTGCTTGACCATGCAACAACTTATTATAAAAGTATTTTTGGACCCGCCTCGCAGAATTCCTATTGCTTCTGGCATGCAGGGACCTCATGAAAAAATATTTGATGTCGATAACGATATGTTGTGCCAACCTCTCATCTGTTAAGAAAGTTAAAATGCCTTATTTTCTATGGATGTGAGTAAAGCACCTGGTCTAGACTATATTCTCATTGAATCAATATTGTTAGCAAATTTTCAAATGGGATATTATGAACTTTTTTGTTGCTTTCTATGCTGGGAATTTAATTGGATGTTCATAAAATTCAACTATGGGATTATTACCTTGCTTCCTAAAATTTTCTTTAGCTGACATGATCAGTCAAGCTAATCATGTTTGTTTACTGAGTTGTATTTACAAGTTGGTTACAAAAGTGTTAACTATCATAGTTGAAACAATTCCTGAGAAATTGTTTAGTCTGCCTCAAAATGGCTTTTTACAAAAATTATCATGGATGGTGAGTAGTGCTTACATGAACTCATTCACTACTCTCATGTAAACAAGCATAATGGTCTTATTATCAAGTTAGGCTTCGAGAAAGAATACGATGAAGTGAACAGGGACTTCTTATGTCTAATTGGGTTCAACAAATTTTACAAGATGGGACAACTTTTGTGAAAATTAACAACAATCTTGGTCATTATTATAAGTGTTCGTAAGGTGTGAGGCAGGGGGCCCCTCTCTCAGTTCTTGTTCAACAATACTTGACCAAGATGGCCACTAAGGCACAAGGGAATGGTTTAACTGGTGGGTTGGCCCTTGAACTTGTTGAAAACGACAATGCTATTATGCAATATGTTGATGATGATGTTGTGTTGTGTATTTCACATAATTATGAGAAAACGTTACTTGTGTATATGTTCGAGCTAATGTCGGAAACTTGGACATGACAATTAATTATAAAAATGTGAGTCATTTCTTATTGGTGGTAATAATAATATTGTTGATTTCTACTTTTCTACGTTTGATTGCCATGTGGGGATACGACCAAATATTTGGGAGTTCCTGTTTGCTTTAATTACTTTAAAATTTCTGACCTAAATTACATTGATGCAAATTTTGTAAACAACCTGGATACCTGGATTTGTGATGCAGCTTCTTAGTAGGGAGGGCTCACTTTGGTGGATGTTTGCATGTCCAATCTTCCTTCAATTACCATTGCCATGTTTTTGTTAAATAAATCCTTTATTGAAAAAAAATGGATAAACAAAGGAAGAGATTGTTTGGCATGGTAAAAATATAAGGAAGGGCTATTATTTGGTGAAGTGGTGTAAGGTGTGTAGGTCTAGATCCAAGGGTCCCTTTGATTCAAATATTTGAGAAAATATAATATCATATACTTGAGAAAATATTATATGGTGATGGTGGAAACTTGAAACTAAGAATGGGATTTGGCAATGCATTATATAAGGAAATACTTGTCTAATAAGACTATCGAAAATGTGAAATCTAAATTCACTAATTCTCCATTCTGTAAGGATTTATTCAAAGTAAAAAATCTTTAGTTTGCTCATAGGAAGGTTCCTTTGGAAAATGGGGATATTGTTTGTTTTTTGGAAAGATAATATAAAAGGAGTGCCTCCTTTTTCTGATTAATTTCCTATTCTATATCAACCAGTCAGTCTCCAGACTGCACTATTTAGGATGTTGATGGGAATAGCTTTGTTTTACCTTTTGGAAGGACGTTGTAGGGAAATTTGTTGAGTCAATGGAATTCCATTATCGAACGAATAAGAGTTATTACTTTATCTTCAGTTAGTGCTGTTATTACCTGGTTTTTAACGACAAATTGTGTTCTTCTATTGAATTTGTCTTATCATTGACTTGAAAAGACATCTTTGGGTCTCAGAATATAAGTAGATTTGGGAGTATAGGCTGCCACTTAAAATAAATATTTTTTCCGTGAGATTTGTTCCTAAGACAACATTACAAAAAGGAAGTGGCCCGGATGGCCCTTGTGTCCATGTTGCAGGCAGGTTGAATCTGTTGAACACTTAATATTTAGATGTCATGTTGACAGATGCATTTGGGTATGATTGGATCGATGTTGGGTACAAACAATGTACCTAATTTGTTTTGGCAATCATTTGCATGGTTTCACTCCTTTTTACCCCGAGGGTGATTTTTACATTATTGCTATTGCTAACGTTTGTTGGGACATCTGGAAGGGTGAAATCGAGTGACTTTTGAAAATCATAAAATTCATTTGCCAAGTGAGATCTTCTTTTTTGTTGCTTCGCATTTGATCGTGCTAGGCTTCCTCCTCATGGCAATCATCTAGAAGTTCCACTTCGCGCCCTTTATGGTGCTCATCATCGTGATCCTCAACGATGGCACCATCATGACCATCTCCAAAGACCGCATGAAGCCATCAAGGAGGTTTACATAAGGATGTCGGCAAGGAGGTGTTGGTTGGTAGTGCATCGAAGCTGATGCAGACACCGGCTAGGATCTTCTCCATCCAAACCTCTGGATCTGGTGTGTGTAAGGGGGGAGGGGGGGGGGGGGGCTTGAGCTACTCTTATGATCATCGTAACCTGATGGTGGGAGGATTGGTGCTGAAAATCTTTGTTGTTGTCTCCTCAACGTGCTACTAATGTCCTCCGTTTCTTTTATTGGTCTCTTCTAGTTCGGTTGCTTGTAATGGTGTGGAAAAAGCTTATAAATTGTTGTGAATCAGTGGTACCAGGATTTCGCCCTATAGTGAGCGTTTCGATGTCGAAATGGCGTAAATGGGTTTGTGCTCCAGCCCGCTTCTTATTTCCCTCTCACTCTCCTTTCATTGCAATGAACTCGATATTTCCGTTTTGATTAATGGAAAGGGGTAAAAACCCGGTTGAAAAAAAGGTGGCACCGGATCTCGGTCCGGTTGTGTACGTCATTTAGGCGCCATCTTATCCCGGCACTACTCGGATGTCTGAGATCGTGGGAGACTGGTACAATGTATGCGTGTGTTCGTGTGTATGATTTATCCTCTTGATATCCCTCATTCCTCGACTCTCATCGGCACAAAATCACACATAGTCTTTTATTTTTATTTTTGAGCAATCGGCACACAGAGATTTGCAGACCTTATTTCAGCCCGGTCTGCATTTTGCTATTTCTGCAGGAACATTCGGCTAGGCGCAACGGCGCCAATACCCAATTACCCACCACATGCGCGAGACCATCAAGAGGCAAAGCCAATGGCGCTCCACGAAGCTCGGGGCGCATGCAATCCATGAACGCGCGAAAACCTCCCGGTCGTCCGCGCGTGAGTCGCGGCGATGTCCTCCACCGCCCGACGCAGCTATAAGACGGCGCCGCGTGGGCCATCGGCATCCCCTCCATTCCCACGGAGAGATCGAGGAGGCAGGCAGCCAGGCAGCGCTTGCCCCCGCCCTCCCTCCGTGCCCACCCCAACAAGGCCTCCCCCTCGTGGGTGAGCGCCGGCGCCCGCGCCACCACCACCACCACCACCGCGGCCCCGCCGTTGCTAACTCCAAATAAAATAATAAACACTAGTAGCTAACTAAGCCATGGCGTCCCTCTCCCTCGAGGAGGTCCGCAACGAGACCGTCGACTTGGTACGTCCATCATCGGCATTGCTCGATCCTTCCTCGCCCTCCGTCGATCTTGATTTCTTCTCATCTCGTACTCGGTCGTCGGTTTAATTCATTTTCAGTCGACGGTCCCGGTGGAGGAGGTGTTCAAGACGCTGAAATGCGACAAGAAGGGGCTGAGCGGCGCGGAGGGGGAGAACCGGCTCAAGCTCTTCGGGCCCAACAAGCTGGAGGAGAAGAAGGAGAGCAAGCTGCTCAAGTTCCTGGGATTCATGTGGAACCCGCTGTCGTGGGTCATGGAGATCGCCGCCATCATGGCCATCGCGCTCGCCAACGGCGGCGGCAGGCCTCCCGACTGGCAGGACTTCGTCGGCATTGTCTCCCTACTCTTCATCAACTCCACCATCAGCTACATCGAGGAGGCCAACGCAGGGGACGCCGCCGCCGCGCTCATGGCCGGCCTCGCGCCCAAGACCAAGCTGCTCCGCGACGGCAGGTGGGAGGAGCGGGACGCCGCCATCCTCGTCCCCGGGGACATCATCAGTATCAAGCTCGGCGACATCATCCCCGCCGACGCGAGGCTGCTCGAGGGCGACGCGCTCAAGATCGACCAATCGGCGCTCACGGGCGAGTCGCTTCCGGCGAACAAGTACGCCGGGCAGGAGGTGTTCTCGGGGTCCACGGTGAAGCAGGGCGAGATCGAGGCCGTCGTCATCGCCACCGGCGTGCACACCTTCTTCGGCAAGGCGGCGCACCTCGTCGACAGCACCAACAACGTCGGACACTTCCAGCAGGTGCTCACGGCAATCGGTAACTTCTGCATCATCTCCATCGCCGCAGGGATGCTCGTGGAGGTGATCGTCATGTACCCGATCCAGCACCGCGCGTACCGCGACGGCATCGACAACCTCCTCGTTCTGCTCATCGGCGGGATCCCAATCGCGATGCCCACCGTTCTCTCGGTCACCATGGCCATCGGCTCCCACCGGCTGTCGCAGCAGGGCGCCATCACCAAGCGCATGACGGCCATCGAGGAGATGGCCGGCATGGACGTGCTCTGCAGCGACAAGACTGGCACGCTCACGCTCAACAAGCTCACCGTCGACAAGACCCTCATCGAGGTGTGCTCCAAGGGCGTCGACAAGGACATGGTGCTCCTCTACGCCGCCAGGGCGTCCCGCGTCGAGAACCAGGATGCCATCGACACCTGCATCGTCAACATGCTCGCCGACCCCAAGGAGGCCCGCGCTGGCATCCAGGAAGTCCACTTCCTCCCCTTCAACCCGGTCGACAAGCGCACAGCCATCACCTACATCGACGGCAACGGCGACTGGCATAGGGTCAGCAAGGGCTCCCCCGAGCAGATCATCGAGCTGTGCAACATGGCGCCGGACACCGAGAAGAAGGTGCACGCGCTGATCGACCAGTATGCCGACCGCGGCCTCCGGTCGCTCGGCGTGTCGTACCAGCAGGTCCCGGAGAAGAGCAAGGAGAGCGCCGGCGACCCGTGGCAGTTCATCGGGCTGCTCCCTCTGTTCGACCCTCCGAGGCACGACAGCGCCGAGACCATCCGTCGCGCGCTCCATCTCGGCGTCAACGTCAAGATGATCACCGGCGACCAGCTCGCCATCGGGAAGGAGACCGGACGGCGGCTCGGCATGGGCACCAATATGTACCCTTCCACCGCCCTCCTCGGGGACAAGAACGTCCCCGTGGACGGCCTCCCCATCGACGAGCTCATCGAGAAAGCGGACGGGTTCGCCGGGGTGTTCCCCGAGCACAAGTACGAGATTGTGAAGCGGCTCCAGGAGATGAAACACATCGTCGGCATGACCGGTGACGGTGTGAACGACGCGCCGGCGCTGAAGAAGGCCGACATCGGCATCGCCGTGGACGACGCGACGGACGCCGCCCGATCAGCGTCGGACATCGTGCTGACGGAGCCCGGGCTGAGCGTGATCGTCAGCGCCGTGCTGACCAGCCGCGCCATCTTCCAGCGGATGAAGAACTACACCATCTACGCCGTGTCCATCACCATCCGGATCGTGCTGGGGTTCCTCCTCGTGGCGCTAATCTGGAAGTTCGATTTCGCGCCATTCATGGTGCTCATCATTGCCATCCTCAACGACGGCACAATCATGACCATATCCAAGGACCGCGTGAAGCCGTCGCCAAAGCCGGACTCATGGAAGCTCGACGAGATCTTCGCCACGGGGGTGGTGCTCGGCACCTACATGGCGCTCGTCACCGTGATCTTCTTCTACCTCGCCCACGACACCGACTTCTTCACGGACACGTTCGGGGTGCGGCCAATCAAGGACAACGACAGAGAGCTCATGGCGGCGCTGTACCTGCAGGTGAGCATCATCAGCCAGGCGCTCATCTTCGTGACGCGGTCACGGAGCTGGTCCTTCGTGGAGCGGCCGGGGTACCTGCTGCTCTTCGCCTTCTTCGCCGCGCAGCTGGTGGCGACGTGCATCGCCGTGTACGCCAACTGGGACTTCTGCAAGATGCAGGGGATCGGGTGGTCGTGGGGCGGCGCCATCTGGGTCTTCAGCGTCGTCACCTACATCCCGCTCGACGTGCTCAAGTTCATCATCCGGTACTCGCTCAGCGGCAAGGGCTGGGACAACGTCCAGAACAAGGCAAGCTAAGCTGTAGACATTGTTCGTGTCCATCCTGTTGCGTGGCTCGCCGTGATCTTGATTGATTTCTCATTTTTGCCATCGTCCCAGTGAGACATTTCTTCTGGGTGTTTGTGATCTTGGCACAGACGGCGTTCACCAACAAGAAGGACTACGGCAAGGGCCAGCGGGAGGCGCAGTGGGCCGCGGAACAGAGGACGCTCCACGGCCTCACTCAGCCGCCCGCCTCCGACCTCCTCAACACCAAGGAAGAGCTTTCCACCATCGCCGAGCAGGCCGCCAAGCGCGCCGAGATCGCCAGGCTCCGGGAGCTACACACGCTCAAGGGGCACGTCGAGTCGGTGGTGAAGCAGAAGGGTATCGACATCGACACCATTCAGCAGAGCTACACCGTCTAGACGGTGGCTGGAGAGGGAGCCCCGCTGGACCGGTCTCTCTCCCCCCTTCCTTCTGTTGGTGTTCCCGTCAGGTTATTTGTGTTGTGTGGTTTTGAGCGGGAAGAGCAGCTTGTACAACTATGCTATGTGCTACTATGTATACATCTCTCTTTGAACTGCTGCATAGGTTTTCTTGTGCTCTATGTCTGATTATCTCTAACTCTAATACAAGTGTGTGGGAACGGTGCGTTTGCATGAACATGAGCTCTGAAAGTTGTGTGTATGCATCCCTGAATTCAAAATCTCCCCTACCTTTTCAAATGCATATCTCGTAAACAAAAGAGAATGTAAAATTTTATGAATAAATGAAGATTTTACAGATTATAATCTATCCACACGACCACACAGAACTCTGGCCCCCTGAGGTTTACAGAACCGATGATTCAAGTACAGAAATGGGAAAATAACTCGACACAACTCCTACAAAAATCATACCCGGGCATCAGGTGCACTTCAGTAGCCCTAAACATGGTCTTCTGGAACAAGAGGAGGTCTCTGTGCCTTAACCAAGCTTCAACCAGAAGCTTCGGAAATACCCATCAGAACACGGGTCAGGCAACCAGTGATTTTTGTGACTATTTGTTGTACATGCTAAATGGAATGACCAGGAATGGTTTCACGTTTCCATATGCAGTAGTAGACCCTTCACGTCAGCAATTGAACTAAGGGATCACACCATCCTCTTGGACAAGCTTCATGTTTTTTCCTCTTACAAATATCATATGCATAGCATGGTGGCACCACATACTGGTAGTCACCGTGAAACCTTGATCGCCTTCCAGGAAGTGAACTCGGAAGGTATTATGGTTTCATCACCGGAAACCACAGCTTTGGCAGTCAGCTTTCCAGCTAAACCATGGTACAGAAGGCCTCTGGCGCCAAGGCCACCAACTAGCCAAAAAGCACAGTTGCTCTTCCCGCCTATTACGTCATTTAAATAACCCAAGAGCGGCAAAGATCCATTAGCTGTCAGTGGAGGCATGGCTCTTATCCCAGCCCTTGCTCGTACATAATCCCATTTACTTATTCCTGGATAAACAACAGAAGCTTTTGGGAGCAGCTCACCCACTGCAGTAAGAGCTTCTTCATCACATACACTAGAAGCAAAATTGTCAGACTTCCATTGCCAGGTTGACCCAACGGAAACGGTATGTGGACCTTGGAATGCCAGCCATGCATCAGATAAGATTGAAGGACTTTGACTGCCATATTTTTCTCTGCGCGAATGAAATGCAGCCATCAGATAATTCCAGCTGGTGCTGTAGTGAGAATGACTTTAAGTTCAACTCCCAGGAAAACCTTACACTGTATCTAATGGCAGCTGGAATTCAGCAATAACTCCTCTGCAATTTCTCAGAGGTAGCTTATTTGTGAGTTCTGGAAGTAAGGTAGCTTTGGCCCCAAGGCAGACGATAACTGAATCATAATCCCCTGCTCACATTTGATGGCGTATTTAGGGGCAAAAAAAGTTGTTACGGTAACACAATAGCTTCAGCATGACATAAAATTATTATTTTCAACATATTTCTTGACAGGAGTTGCTCAATTACTAATTTATAAATTGGCAAAGAGTTCAAAACTTCACTTTAGATTCAGTTAGTCATCATACATTCATATGTACTTATTTCAGATTAATCTAAATGGAAAGCCAGCATCTGAAGGGCCATATCGTAAAGTCCAAGTTTGTGCGAAGTAATGCCCCTTGCTTTTTTGGGACTGTGTGAGTATATTACCTGACAATTGCAGTAGATTATCAATATGTTCATTGTGCAGATTGAACTCTTTCTGTTCACTGGTTGATCCAGAGGCTTTGTCAGCCATATTTTGGCATGCAAACAACAATGCCTACAGAAACACATGAATGCAGCGTCTCGACATATCAATTATCAAGAATATAAGACTGGCAAACAACTGACTGTGAAACAAAGCACGAAGATATGCAGCACCTGTAAATACTTCTTAGGGTTGATGTTCAGAGCTAGTGGCATATAAACCGCAAGGTTGAGCGGAACACGTAACCCAGGGATCAGTCGTTGTGCAGCATCTGAATCAAGAACTTGAAGGCTGCAACTCTGGAGGCAACTCTGAGCATTCTAACTTGAATAGGTCGAAGTCGAAGCCATTAAAATCACGCACCAATAAACACAAAAGGAAGCACCTGAGCATATCTTCGTAATCTCAGTCCAGCAGTACCTCTAACAATATATCAGCAGCCTTCTCCGTTGTAGGTGGCCGCAAAATCCCCCTGCTCAGCAAAAGGTATTCGTATCAATAGGCCAGACATCACCAACAACAAAAAGAGTAAAGTAAACTATAGTAGTTCGCAGCTACGATGAAATTCTATAAAATAAATACTAGATACAAGGAAGAACTAATTGCCTTCTCCAGATAAGAGCCTCATCATCTTGACTAGCACCATCCGATCCAGCGGTTCCATTCGCTTCCTCTGCGCTGCGTAGGAGATCCATACTCTCTTTCCAGAATTCAGCTCCCCTCCAGAGAAGCTTAGCTGCAGTTAAGCAAGAAATTCATGTGTCTGCCAGACTTAAGCTGAACGCAAAACTGTTCACCTACGACATACGTAGAGCAAAATTGAGTGAAACCACAGGTTGAAATGCTTGCAGTGATGGAGGAGACCTTTGGGCGAGTACGGGTGGAGAAGCCCTCCTGAGACTCCCGAGGCGCCTCCCCCTACGCCGTTCTCGTCGTAGACATCCACCGACACGCGGGAATCCTTCGGGCTATGCTGCAACCAGACATCGCCGCGACGGGCCGGTTCAGGCGATGCTGCCAGTGACAATGAACCAATGGCAGGAGGGAGAAAGAGGAGAGGACCTTAAGGAGGTGCCAGGCTACGGAGAGGCCCGCGAAGCCGGCGCCGAGCACGGCGTAGCGGAGAGGACGGTGGCATCCTGCAGGAGACGGCGGCGGGGAGGAGGCGGCGGCGGATGTGACGGTTCTTCTGGAGTACGAGCCGAGGCTCGAGAGGAGCCGGGGCCGGGGAGGAAAGGAAGATGGGAGCGGTGCGCCGTGACTGTGAGGCGACGGCATGGCGGCGGTCGAGGAGAGGAGGCGGCGGCGGCTGCTGCTCCGGATAGGAGAACGGCGGGCGGTGCGACGGCGCAAGCGAAACGCTCGGCCCGAAGACAATGATGAGCTTGTAGTGTGGGTTGGGCTAAGAGACATTCTCCGTTTAGGGCTTGGCATTGGGCCGCCCGGAGGAGAATGTATCAGCTGGAGTAGCAGTCGCCACTTTGTGACTTTCAAAGAAGGATTAAGTATAGTTTTCACCCCCAAATCTATCACATTGGACACAATTTACCCTGAACAAAAAATTGAGATACTTCCAACTCTCAAATGTGCAATACCGGATAAATCACCCCCTAAGCTGGTTTTGGACAGTTTTGGCGGTTTCGTGGGATGACATGGCGCTGACTTGGCGATGACGTGTTGTCGGCAGCAAGGAGAGCCTCCCGAGCGACGCCGGGATGTGGCCTGTAAGCCCGTTGAGCGACAGGTCGATCACGGTGAGCTCGGCGCACGACCCGAGCTCTGACGGGATGATGCCGACGAGCTGGTTCTCCCACAACAGCAGATTCTTAAGCTTCTTGGGCCCGCCGAGCTGCGCCGGGATGGACCTGGAAAATCCTCCTCCTGCCTCCTCTGCTCGTCGTGTCCGCCCCCGCCGCGGCTGTCTTCAGGGGAAGCCACCACAACATGTAAAGATGAATTGATGCAGAAATATAATCCACATGCTCCCGCTACTAGTTCTTCTCAGTAGGTTGCCCCTGCATCACGTATCAAGAGGAGAAACTCCCGGCTGAGCTTCCAAATCGGCTAGGAGTGAATCTCGGTCTGGCGTGCTGCATCCATGAAGACATGCTTGTAATTTTTGTTCTTCAGTGTTCACCATCCCTATACATACTACTAGATTATAATTGTTTCTCGGCTGGTATTGCAAAATTAGTGGTGAAAAGGAAGGTGCCTTCAGCAGGGCCATCGGCGCGCGTGTCAAGCGCTCACCTGCGCATAGCAGCCACTGCTCAGCATGTGGCACGAGCTCGCCGGAGCGCGTGTGCACACGCTCACACCGCCGCGCCAGCGTGGTGAGCTTCTTGAGCCGGCCGAGGCTCGCCGGGAGAGGGCCGGTGATGCTGGTCTCGGCGAGGCCAAGCATGGTGAGGCTGAAGCTGTAGCTGATCTCCGTGGGCAGCGCGCCGTGGATGTTCTTGTTGTCGCCGCCACGGAACACCTCGAGGCTGGCCATCCGGCCGATGGCCGCCAGAATCCTTCGGGCGAGCTGGTTGTTATAGACGATGAGCTCCACGGAACACCTCGAGGCGGTTCGCATTGAGGTACAGCGTCTCCAGCTTGCTCCCCGCCCGGCACAGCCCGGACGGTATCGACCACGTGAGCGCATTGTTGTTGAGGTCGAGGTGTGCCAACGCCGGCAGCGCGCCAAGCTCCGGCGGGATCGGCCCCGTCAGGTTCGTGCCGGTGAGGACGAGCCGAGTCAGCGTGCCGTACCCCCGCACGTCGCCATCTGCATCTGGCGCCTCGTCGGGGGGGAGCCGCTCCGCCTCGTCTCCCGCCTGTCGACGCCACCCGCGTCGCCGCGGCCGCACCCCTCGCGGACACGCTCCTCCACGAGCAGGACTAGTGCGCGCGACTCGCCGCAGCACTGGCCACGGCCGCCGCCGTCGAGGCCGACCTCGCCCTCATCAGCGCCTCCGCGGCCGCGGCCGGCGGCGCCGAAGTCACGGCTTCCATCCTGGCTGGGGCGGCGTCTGGATCTGGAGCGCTGGAGGTAGATATGCTAGTGGGCCCCACTAGTCAGTAACGGAGTTAACGGCAGGCCACGTCACCGCGTCGCAAACAGTTGGCATATGCAAACCGCCTAAATTAACATAAAACCGCTCAAATTCTTCCAAAACCACTAGTAGGGGGTGATTTATCCGGTATTACACATTTGAGGGTTGGAAGTATCCCAATTTTTTGTTCAGGGTGAATCGTGTCCAATATAATAGATTTGGGGGTGAAAACTATACTTAATCCTTCAAAGAAAGTTTTGGCTACACTTTCATTCGGGAAACCAAATGTTGCCAGTTCAAAAAAAAATGCAACTTCGTTGAACACGATGTAACAATATACTACTAATATGTATATACTTGCAGAAACATACAATTCAATATAGAACACTCCTCCAATGGTCGGGATTTGGCTATGTCATAACATCCCTCATGTATAATATGTATATACTTACAGAAACATATGGAAAAAGTGTGACCAATTTGTGAGATGCAAAAGAACGTATTGAAGACATACAATTCAATAATTTCCAGAACACTCCTCCAATGGTCGGGATTAGGCTATGTCAGAACATCCCTCGTGTATAGTATGGCTTCCACAAAGACAACAACACTCTAGGATTAGGCTATGTCAGAACATCCCTCACGTATAGCATGTATATACTTGCAGAAACATATGGAAAAAGTGTGACCAATTTGTGAGATGCAAAAGACTGTCTTGAAAACATACAATTCAATAATTTCCAGAACACTCCTCCAATAGTCAGGATTAGGCTATGTTAGAACATCCCTCATGTATAATATGTGGCTTGCACAAAGACAACAACACTCCTGCAAGGTAGAAGATGCCGGAGCAGCCCCTCAATTAATAAAGGGACATTCTACATCAATAATAGCAGCTAGATAAACAGATAAGGGGAGCTCAAGGCAACCTGCCGTCTTCCTATAGTGGTGCAAAGGCCTGCAACTTCACCATAGCAAACTGCCCTGCTGTACCCTAAATCCTAATGCAATTCAGCCGCGCTTGCCAGCTACGGTATATTTCTCCGTTACCTCATCATGTTTCTCCACTTATCCTTCAAGTCCACCTGCAAGATACGACCATTTAGCCCGTTACGGCTTCATAAAATATTAGAAAATGAAACTTTTGTGGCAAATTTAAATACCTACCGCTGTTCTGCCGATAAAAACATCAGGATTGTGGAGCAAAATGTCCTTCCAACTGCCGCTACCAAACCTTCACAAGAAACAAGTAAGGATAAGCGGTATGAAGCATAGACGAAGATGCTAAAAACTGCTTTCAGATGCAATTTAAACAACAACCATGCAGGAATAGGAGCTATGTAATAACGAATTCCAAGAGCAAGACAGAAGACATACTGTTCCACACCCTTTCTTAATGTTTCTTCTTCTACGGAGCTCCACTTACTTGCCCTTCTACGCATGGTTTTATTATCTGCCACTTGCAAAGGAGAAACCGGTAATCTCCTTGGGCTAGACAAGTGTGGTCTATTTGATTCTGATCTTGAGCCCTCGGGATCAAGAGAGTCCTCCCACTGCAAACAATCGAATTTTAGCATAGTCACCAAAAATCTAATGTTTTAGAGCTTATATATGAAGCCATCGTACATACTAAGAAAAGCGTTATGATGCCCAAAGCACTTAAAACACACTTCTTACTCTAATTAGACTATGGCATGATTCAATTCCTGAGATATACAACTGCTAGTCCAAATGCATGGAGAAAAATAAGAATCAAACTTATTAAGAGTATTCATTAGTCTATAAATGCAGTTAAATGTCACAACAAGTTCCAACACATATTTGTTGTACTTTCATTTGATACTCTTTGGTCACGAATAAGAATGCAGCTTGCAGACAAAGGTATGTCCACATATTTTATAGCATACTATCCAGTTTCCCGCAAAGCAACAAAAGACAAGGCAGCAGTGGAAAAGTCGCAACATGCAAATTCATAACTTACAAAGTAAAAAATGCAAATAAATATATTGTGTTTAAGGCGTTCATTGACATGACAATGGCGCTGTGATAGCATAGTTTATTGCAGTTCTAAAACAATTAAAATCAAGATTAACCGTACTTGTCTCAATTCAATTTTGTTGCTTAAAGTTAATAAAATATAGACCATCCTCAGAAAATATAAAACAAATAACAGACATACAAAAACTCACCTGAAAACTCCGCGCTGTAGGATTCCAATCCATAAGGCTGGATGGTGTGCCTTTTCTCAACACCTCACTTTGGCCATTCGCAGCACTTGGACCAGCAACGCTATTAACTTCCTTATCCATCCTTGAAGCCAAAACCTTTTCTGCTGCTGCTTTTGCAGCTGGTAAGGGATCGTCCACTACACTACGAAGGTCAGCACGGCTTGAGTTCAAAGCATCTATGACCTTCTGAACTTCAGGCGTCGAAATCGGATTTACATGAGAGGCCGGTTCTTCAAGTCTGCGCAAAATTACACCAGCTCTTTCTTCCCCAACTGCAAGTTCAATTATTGTAGCATCAGTTCTAGGCATATAATGATAGTGTATGAATGTAGCAGTTTCAAATAACTCCAGCTTATATCTGGCCATGGGCAGCCCGGCCCGACCCGGCCCGAAATTCCCGGGCCGGGCCGGGCCGGGCTTGCCAGTCGGGCCGGGCTCGGGCCTGGAAAATCAGCCCGATCAGCCAGTCGGGCCGGGCTCGGGCCTGGAAAATCAGCCCGAAATTAGGCCCGGCCCGGCCCGACCCGATACAGTATTCTCTGCATAGTCTCTCCCGCGCGGCCCAGTAGAACAGCAACAGCCCAACAAGTTCCTATCCTATTCTACCGGTCGACCCCAACTCCCCAAGGCCCCAACCCTAATTCGCCCCGTCTCCCTCGCTCTCCTGTCTCCCGTGCGACATGGCGGCGCCCCCATCGAAACCCTAGCGCCGCCGCCACCTCCATTCCGTCCGCTGCAGGCCTTCAGCGCCCCGACCGCCGCTGTGCCCTCCTTCCCGGCCGTCGCAGGCTCGCAGCTCGTTCCTGGCCGCAGCTCCTTCCCGTCCGTGCAGCTCCTTCTCGGTCGCTCCGACGAGCAGACGACGGCGAGCTTCCGCCCCGGCCGAAGCTCCTTTCCGGCCGCCCTGACGAGCAGAAGACAGCGAGCTTCCGCCTCGGCCGCAGTACCTTTCCGGCCGCCCCGACGAGCAGACGGCGGCGAGCTTCCGCGCCTGGCCGCCTCGACCACACCTCCTTCATCTCCGTCCGTCGCAACTGCAAGGTATTTTTCATGCTCCCGTATATGATTTCCTGTCCATGTAGTGTGAATGTGTTCCTATTTCCTGTTGTGGTGTGCATGTTTGATGATTTCGTGCTGTAGCTGCTTGTTTCAGTGATGCTATATTCATTTAGAACTGATGCTAGTTTCATTTTCTTGCTCCTGTATATTATTTCCTGTCCATTAAGTGTATATTAGAATTGATGTTGGTTTCTTTTTCATGCTGCTGTATATTAGAATTGATGTTGGTTTCTTTGAATTGCTGCTTTAGTGTGATGAATCCTAATGGACAAGAAGGCCCGGAGGGTGATGAACCTGATTACCATCCGGAAGAATTTGAAGGGCAGTCTACTGGAGAATGGAGCTGTTTATTGTGCCTCCCAACCTCCCTCGTACAAGGCAGAAGCGTCCCTCATCAAGGGGAAAGGCTCCGGCAGCGGATGAAAGTGGACCTGCAGCACAACGTCGTCGTACAAGTGAAGCTTCTTGGTATCGTTGAGGCCTTAATGTGTTTGCAGGATTGGTATCGTTGCAAAATGCAGAAACAAGAAGGTATCTACTTTATATCTTTGCTTTTCTTGTATAAAGTGTTATTTATTTCTCTGGTTTACTTGCAAATGATTATTAACCCAAACTATTGTTGTAGATAAGCAAAAGGCTGTAGTGGTCGCTCTAGATAATGAAGATTCATCTTCTTCGGATGAAGAATGTAACATCCTATTTATCTTCATTGCATCTTGTACTTGCATACTTGCAGTTTATACTAATCTAACCTCCTGTTCATTGCATCTTGTAGAATTCTTGCACAATAAGAGAAGATGCTTCGGAGAAGGCATGGGGTCATGGGGAGATGGCAGCCACCTGTTGTTTTGCATCAAGTTCATTGCATTAAAGTCTTTATTTTGGTTCCATGATTTGGCCATCTAGATTCTGGACTGTAATAATATTTATGCACTTGTGTTTGTCGAAACTGGAACGTTTATATTGTTGTTGTCGAATGTCGAGACTGGAACATTTAGATGTCGTTGTGCTATTGTTTTGCTGTAAAACTATGATGTTGAGGTGAACACTGTGAGGATTTGCTGCTTATTAGTACTGATGTGTGCTGCCTTTTATTGCTCATATATGCTGTCAAATTGGTATGCTTCTCAACTATGTGTTTTGCTTTTTCTAGCCCAGTTCTGCTGCTGTTTTTTTGCTGGACAGAATTATTTGTTAAGTTTGCCGGGCCAGTCGGGCCGGGCTCGGGCTTTCGGGCTTTGCCTCGGGCCGGGCTCGGGCTTAGAAAACGTAGTAAATTGTCGGGCCGGGCCGGGCTCGGGCCTCAGCTCCAGACATCGGGCTTTTTTTGGCCCGGCCCGAGATATGGCCAGATATACTCCAGCTACTATCCCAAGTGTACGAGTGATGTGTGAAAAATAACAAGCCAAGAAAAGGGGAATCCGAAATGAATTTCCTACCAGCCGTCAAGGACCTAGTGGTAAGGCTATGATCCGTAGAAGAAGGGGTCACTCATTGTTCTAATGGGGACAAATGCACCAATGGCAACTCCAAACATCAGACATCCGCCAACTATACTTATCGTCTACTATATCACGTGTACACAAATACATAAAAATAAACTAGAAGCAAAATGTACTCAAACTTAATGATGTGTGGACCACACCGAAGTGTACAAGCATGTAGGACAGCTTGATCTACCATGTACAATTAAGTTGCAGAAAGAGGATGTACAAATCAAATCAACAAAGTCTTCAGAGAACATGTCTCAAGCCATAGCAGTTTCAAGCATAACATTTTGGCCATTTTGGCGTCAAAAGTTAAATGAACGTGGCCTCTAAATTCTTGCTCACCATTCCTCTAAGTTGGTAGTTTGTGTTTTTCTCTGCTTGTGAGCCTTTTTCTATCTTCAGCTGAGACTGCTTGTGGTGCAAGGTGGATGGGTGTTTCGAACTTTTAAGCTGGAGTTCCCAGCAAAAACGACTATATTTTTCTGTTTCCATTTAAATTTTGATACATTTCCTAAGAGCTGTTGTAAATTTATTGCATTTTGTGCACATGGATGTAGTTACATTTTTAGCTTTACTTATGTAGAAGAAATGCGATCCTGCTAAAATCCTGTAGTGTTGTTGACTGTCAAGTTGACTTTGGCCTATATTGCTGCATTCAGTTTTGGAGCTGCACGCGGAAGTCAATCCATCTAATGAGCAAACTTGCAGAGGTTTGACGAGGACATCAAGAGCAACCTGACTCTAAACTTGTGTGCAGATGCACTTAAGCAAATTGTCGCACATACTTATATTTGTGTACATTTGTATATAGTATCACCAAAAAAGGGGAAAACAAAAGATTTGTTTTCTTATATGATTTCAGTTAATGTGCCTATTGTTTCTACATGGCAGTTTCATGTTTGGAGTGCTAGAATTAAATGATTATTTAAGTATCATGTAACTAAATGCTTCTCCTTTCTTTTTTTTTTTTTTTTTTGCACGGAAACTAAATGCTTCTTTAATAAGAAAAGAAAGGACCGGGTCCAACACCGATTTTTTGCAAGAAAGGACCGGGTCCGGAATGATGATATACGTGAAAGAGTTGGCGTAGCAGAGAAGCTTGTCCAACACCGTCTAAGATGGTTTGGACATATACAACGTAGGCCTAGAAGCGCCAGTGCATATCGGCAGGATAAAGCGGGCTGAGAATGTTAAGAGGGGTCGTGGTAGACCAAACTTGACATGGGAGGAGTCCGTTAAGAGAGACCTGAAGGATTGGAACATCACCAAATAACTAGCCATGGATAGAGGTGCGTGGAAGTTAGCTATCCACGTGCCAGAACCATGACCTGGCTTCGAGATCTTATGGGTTTCAACTCTAGCCTACCCCAACTTGTTTGGGACTGAAAGGCTTTGTTGTTGTTGTTGTTGGAAACTAAATGCTTCTTTAACTACTGGAAGCACAATTTTGGGCTAACCTAACACAAATGATGCTCTGGCAGTGTGTGTTTATCTGACTGTTTACGAGGACCTGCTTCAGCAATGCAGTTGTATCATGAGTGATGTAGGTACTTGTGTTGTTATTAACAAAGAAATACTGCCTTTTGAAATGTGCTTGCCATTAAGTTGCTTTTGCTGCACATTGCCATATTAACTGATGCATTCAGTCAAAGCAATCGAATTCAATAAATCAACACGGATAAAGTGGATCAATAATGGAATCATAATCCTATTAGATATATCCCTATATGGATAAATTCCGTCTGAATCGACAAGCCCTACATTGTCGCTGATTTACACACACACACACATAATTTTGGTAACTTTTATATTTTATTTTCTTACTTAGCACCATTTGGCTTGGTTCGTTTTCAAACATGCATGGTTGGCAGAGCAAGTTATAGATGTATAAAATCGCCATTGACAGAACCTGGGGATTTTTATCATGCGATGATGCACATAGAAATCAGTTGTATGACGATATGCTTCTAAAGGCTTCTATGAATACTAACTGTGAAAGGTGTTCTTATTTTGTTCATTAAGTTCCTGATATTTCTTTTTCAGCTTTGTGTAGCACATAATGGTGTCGTTCCTTTTTCATACAGATATAAATTGCCTATTCTGGCGGCCGATGCAGGCTTGACTTTGAGGATGTTTTTTGGTGATCTCCTAAAGATTCAGTAGGAAGGCATGCTGACATTTTGGTTGCAGCATCTTATCATTTGGCTGAAGCTGTGCCACCAAGGATATCAAGGCTTATTGGAAGAACATATGTCGATTCTCATGTTTTATCCGGAGGTGGGGGTGCAAATGTTCATGCAATGATGCAACTTTATCAGCCCAAAAATATTTTGGTAGCCCATAGCTTGCCGCTTGATGTTGCTTCTCAAGATTCCTAATAAACTTACTTCTCATGATTCCTATAAACCTGGTAACAGAAATCAGGTTATGACTCAATTATTGACATGTTTGCGATGCAAATCATGTTTTTCTTTCTCCTTTTGCCAGCAGTCCGATAAACCTAGCAGATACGGTGACATTAGATCATTCTTAGGTGCTGGGAAAGAGAAGGTGAAAAGGTAAGAATGCACCTGATTGTTGTTTTGAAAAACTACGGTTTATTCGTTTTTCTCAAGCGGTGTGACAGTGTACTATTTTTCAGGTGTTAAAATCTCTGTGAAAGCACAATGTCAATCTGGGAATAGATTATTTCAGGTGTTAGTTAGAATATTTTATAAGAATTTGAGGTACTCAAGCACCATAGGTTACCAGATATTCCTAATTTCTCACAGCACATCTTATTGTAACTTTTGTAGGGATCCAAGTAGGCAGCGCTGTTAAGTATGAAATGCAACTCTTGCACTGGCATGTTAGCATATTGTCTGGTTGACAATCGGGTGATGTAATATTTAGCTGTAGATATATCATGTATGTGAACATCTAGCTGCCATCCTATCTACTGAAATATTAACATATTGTTCTATCATCGTGCAGTTTAAAGCTCCCCACAAATACAACCATTGGATACATATCGCTAAGGATACTCACGAAAACGCAAAATGGAAATACCTAGACCTGATGGCCAACCGTCTAGTACAACGTATATGCAACCTAGAACAGGATACTCACCTAGTACGCCGTACTTGGCGCGAACGGTCTCGTCCGCTTCGCGCCATGTATCGACGGCGCCGTCCCCGGCAATCCGCTCGGCCGCCACCTCCAGCAGAGACGGGCCGATCGCGGCCCACTCAGCCGCCAGGAGGTCCCTCACCCGCCCTCGTGCCGCAGCCCGGTCGCCCCACATCCCCCTCAGCATGCGCTGCGCGAACGTGTTTCCGATGGCGGCCTCGAACTGGTTCGCGAGGGCGGCGGCCTCGGGGGAGACGAGCGCGGGGTCCCCGCACTCCTCGTCAACCGCGCGGCGCGCGCGGCCGCCTGGGCGCGCGAAGAGGGCCCGCGCGGCGGCGTCGAAGTCGGGCGCGGAGACGGCGAGGAAGGCCGCGACGGCGAGGTGAGCGGCGGCGATTGGGGGCGCGGGGAAGGGGAGGGAGGCGAGTAGCTGGAGCGAGTCGAGCGCGGCGGCGGAGAGCGGGTCGGAGGCGAGGCGGCGGAGGAGTACGGAACGGAGGAGGCGCGGGGTGGGAGGGGAGGGGAAGGGGAGCTCCGCGAGGAGCGCGTTGGCCGCGGCGGCGGAGACGGAGGGGTTCCCCACGACATGGTCCAAGATCAGTGAAGCGTCCGCACCCGTCAGCCGCGGCATTTTTTGGGGGAGGATTCGGGCGAGCGGATTTGCGAGGGGAAGGGCGGGGACGGCGAAGGAGAAAGTATCCGGTGGAAACCGGTGAAAACCACAAGAAAAACATGATTAAAAGTTCTGAAAAATTCTCAATAAAAATGTATTAAGTTGGTAAGGTAGAGTTCTATAGGCTTGCAAATTTACATGTTAAACTTCAAAAAACTTTAGGAGATATGGAAATAATAAATTCAGCAATGAATAGTGGCAAAATGAATATTAGCTGTAAACGTCACTATTCATTGCTGATTTTATCATTTTCATGACTCCTAAATTTTTTAGAATTTCAACTTGCAATTTTTCATGCCTATAGAATCCTACCTTCCCAACGTTATGTATTTTTGTTGAGAATTTTTCAGAACTTTTAAATATGTTTTTTCGTGGTTTTCACCGGTTTTTACTGAAATTTGGTTTCCACCGGTGCGGTGTGGCTTTTTTTTGAGAGAGAGAGAGGGGGGGGGGTGAGGGTTTTTTTTTAACTTTCACATATATTAAGTCAGGCAAGCCGCCTCATTAAAAAAACTTTCGGTCTCTTTCGGTACCCCAGATAAGGAAAAGAGTGCGTCTGAAACTTGTTGTTTCTCAATGTTCAAACAAGCTTACATCGTTAGCTAAGAGACCCAGAATGCAATCTGGGGGATCCTCATGCCACACAAGAGAATGAGATCTTGTCGTTAGCCTGGCTATACAATGTGCTACTTGGTTGCTTTCTCTAGGGCTATGTTTAAAAATTACATGGGAAAACCCTCTAGCTAGGAAAGAACACTCCTCAAAAATAGCCGCCAGCGGACCCCAAAGAATTCCCTCCTTCGTGCATGATATCAATGACCTGTACAGCCGACTTGGTCGGCTAGGAGCAGCCCGTTGCGCAGGGCCCGAGCTTCTGCCATGGCTACACTACTGACATTGTCTATTGGGCAGTAGCTTGCTGCGATGAAAGAACCATGGTCATCCCAGAGCACCGATCCTGAACCACCTCGGACCGAGAGGGGTGGGGGGGTGCGGGTTTGGTTGGGTTACCTGCGAGGTGGGCTCACTTCTTGTGCAAAAGTAGAGGCAGCTCGAAGTTATAAAAGTTTAGGTAGCTCGAAGTTTTAGTTTGCTAAAACAAACCGGAAAGTGCAAATGGAAGCCGAGCTACAGGAGCTCGGTTTCTAAAAATGAATTGAATCCGCAATTTTTCGTGTCGAAAATATGAAAAAAATTATAGTTGCAAACAATATTTTGATCCACCACTGTGAAAATTTTAAAGATCAAATTCATCTTATTATGAGCTACTTAAAAAGGACAAATGACATTACTTTCAAATGTGTCAATGACACACTAGCCCCACATGTAAGTGTATGCAGAAAGAGAAATGGGTATCCTGTTTTGGATATGCTGTAAAAGCCATATTAAAATATTAGTACACATACCCTTTTAGCTATTAGGACTGTAGTCCTTCATAATTCATTTATCCAAAGAGACTCTTGTGTGAAAGTCAACGAGTACAAATTCATCTTATGTTGTCTCTGCTTTCTCTCTTAGGTGTATCAACAACTGTAGTACTAAACTGATGGGATGAGAATGTCAGACCCAAACAGGGAGAGGGTTTTTTAATGGGAAAAGGGGTCACGAGGACCCCGAGCACTACATTATGATATCGTTAGTGGATTACAAATTACAAATAGGACCTTGACAAAAAAGAAGACAACACATCATGGTCCTGGAATATTGCACAAAAGACCCTAGAACTAGAACACCGGACTCGCGACTCCATCACCGGCCAGCTTAGCGCCATCAGGGACGCACCACTTAATGGAAGGAAGGCGTTCAATGCTGACGAGGGTCACCGGAAAGGGCCTCCACACCGGAGGTTGAAGAAACACCATCATCTGGCGCTTGGAGAGACTACAACATCGGTCACAGGTCACGGCGGCCTAGGCTACATCACGCACTGAGAAACTCGCCCGACGTCAACTACGCACATCACAACTCTTCTCCGCCCCCCCCCCCCCCCCCCCCCCCCCCCCGCCACGGCCGGCCAGAAGAAGAAGCATCGACACGGAGCCAAGCAAGAAATCTCCCGAGCTTATGGAAGATGCAGGGGCCAGATCGAGCTCCTCTCTCAGCTATCCACCTTGGAGCACTTGAGTAAGAACCCCGGCCATCCACCGTTGGTCGCTCACGGCCGGAATCCACATCGGGTACACACCGACAGCACAAATCAAAGATTCGACACCAATCTCTCCTCTTCCACCATCACCTCGATAGCAAGCGGAGCAGAGGAGCGTCCTCCAAATCTTCAGATCTAGTCTGAAACCGAGCTTATTCGTGGGGGCTGTGGAAGATTCACCGCCGCCCCTCTTCGGTTCCACCCTCTGGAGCACCAAGAGCAGCATCAACACTGCCACCTGCCGTCAGTAGCTGCTCGCAAGCTCTGGCCGCGTAAATCCCGTCGGCATGACGCCATTCTCCTTGTGGGCAACACCTAGACGAGACCTAAAACTACACCTACTGCTACTAAACACACGAGGAGGCCGGCCTCCTCTCCCCCGTCGTCTCCGGCTAGTATAGCCGCCGGAGAGTAGGAGGAGAGGAGCCGGGACAGGACGAGGACTCTCAACTGGATAAGGAGGAGAGAGAACGGAAAGAAGCAAATAAGAGCCGACAGGAGGTTGATCCTAAGAACTACTCTCTCCGTTCCTAAAAATAAGATGTTCTAGGTACTTTAAATACTGACTAGACGCGGAATAAAATGAGTGAACATATACACTAAAATGTGTCTACATATATATAGATACATATGAATCTGAAAAAATACTAAAACATTTTATATTTAAAAACGGAAGGAGTAAGAACAATATTCAGTAGTTTTGGAACATAGTCCTTACAGGAGTGATTGATCGATAACCGATCGGCACATACAAAGCAAGAAGTTACTGTAAGGTAAATTAAATCAGACAGCTAGGCGATTCAAAGTAAATCAGACAGCTAGGTGATTCCACAGTGTGAGGCCTGTCGCAGTCCATCTTGACCATTGGAGCAAAACAAGGTTGTCCGTTGGATAATTGACAGTGTTGCCCATAGTGATGACAGTACAAGGTTCAGACTTGGCCATTGGGGTCTGACAGAGAAGTCTGTTGATATCAGACTTTTTTTTTGTCTGTTGATATCAGACTTAACGAGCCAGATCGAGCTTCACAAACATCCGAACTCGAAAGTGAACGGAACACTACGCGATCACAACCAGCTCAGGCAGGAAACAGGTCTGAGGTCGCCCCATAGAACAAGCTAGTCCGGAGTAGACCACGAGCCCCTATATAACAGATTCACCAACTGTTGCCATGACACCTCGTGTACATGTTCTTACATTTGCCTATCGGGTTTTGGAAAGCACCACATGAAGTGTCAAGCAACCTCACGGGCCAGCTCTATAAGCGTTACCCTCTTTCTTCTATCTTTCACCTCATGTACAGAGCTAAGGGCGTCTATTTCTGCGGTTGCGCCTTGGTAGGGGAGGTCGCCATGGCCCGTAACCTCTTGACGACCTCGGTGAAGCTTGGTCTCTCTGACGGCTCGGCCGACCAGCACTGCTCCATCAGCGAACTCCACTGTGGATCGCACGACTCGGGCACCGGAGGTCGCAGGGTGTTGTTCACGATCCCACCTGGTTGCAGTTGGTAAAATGTTCAGAAACAAGAATGGCATTGGACTCAATGCAGTGTGCATCACGGTATGCAGTCGCCAAAATGTTACAGGAACAAAAATGACATTTGCCTCGACCAGTGAGGTTAATGCAGCAGTGCACATTACAGCAGAAGTCGCAGGCATACCTATAATGGCGCCATAATGCAAATCAGCATAAGGCTCTTCACCGGTAAGCAGCTCCCACATCACAATTCCGAATGAGAAAACGTCGACCTACAAGCAATAGCATTTGGAGGTAAGTAGCCTGTATGTGTCCAGTATTGGATCAGGGGAAGGATCGCGCGCACTGGGATCAAGGATGCAGCGGACCAAACCTTTTCAGAAACGAGGTTACTGCTGCCATTTAACAGCTCGGGCGCCATCCAAGGAAGTGTCCCTCTCACTCCACCAGAGATCAGTGTCTGGCATTTAACCTTTGATAAGCCCAAATCACCGACCTACAGATATAACATGGTTAGCGAATAATCAAAAGTCTCCACGTCCGCTTTCTGCGTGGAAACAAGGTACTAGGATGGGATATAGATAATATGTTGTTGCTGTAAGGATTGTTTAAATTAATTTCCCGTGTTGCAAAATATGCAGAAAACAGGGGGTGTGAAAACGGGGAATTAGAGACTCTCACCTTGCATATAGGGCGTTGGGCATCCCTTAGGTTGACGAGCAGATTATCACTCTTCAAATCGAAGTGCACAATATTCTTCCCATGCAAATATTCCATACCAAATGCAACATCCATCGCAATTAGTAGACGCCTACGCCTATCAAATATCCTGCGGACGAGAAAGAAACAGACGTTAAAAGTGTCACCATATGAAAAGCATCATCAATTTGCACTGAACAGATAGCATACTTTTCATGTCTTTGTAATGCTTGTCGAAGTGAACCATTAGCCATGTACTCGGTGACTGTTGCAACAGATCCCCCTGGTCCATCCAGAACAACACCGTAAAAAGCTACGACATTTGGATGATGCAAGGATGCAAGCTTGCAAGCTTCATTCCAGAAATCAGTTTTCTGCAGGCACGAGAAGAAGTTAGGACGAGATAAAGAGAAGGTTGAAAAGAAGCGGCAGTACATTTAACACAGACCATACGCTGTTCCTCAGAATCCTTCCCAGCAAAGCATCGATCGCTGATCCTTTTTATAGCGACATCAGAACCTCTCCATTTTCCATGGTAAACAGTACCAAAGGTTCCAGAACCCAGTTCGCGCAATTCTTCAAGATCGCTATTCTTTATTATCTGCAATTGCAAGGGAGGGCGTAAGGACGATTACTGAAAGTGCATATGGAAAGCACACATATAATGAACTTATAAATTGCAAGTAACCTGAAGGTTATCGATGTCATCAAGAACTGGAACGCCTTGGCTTGTTTTGTCTGACTGTTTGTTCAGCGCATCCTGAACCGTAATACAAAAAAAAAAATTACAACCAATCAAAGGACAAAGAGCTACAACAGGGAAGAAAGAAATCTCATCAACCTCAATTTTTGGATCAACTGTGGCTCCATGCGTATCAATGTGATCCCCAGAGAATTCAGTTGGTTTTTCAGGAAAAGATGATTGAAGAACAGATGCTGCCACACCTTCAGCAACAGCCTGTAACTGACGTTTGATACTTTCTTCACCACCTTTGAGAGACAAGAGCAAAGGACAAAGAACATTTAGCTAATTTCAATTCTAGAATGATGTACCACTTATGCGGCACTACAGAGAAAATTACATTCGATGAGAGAGCATACCAACCTTTGCTTATTTGAGCAGGTTCCGGGTAGATATCCTTAAAAGTAGGGTTTTGAATGGGTGGAAGATTGCCTTCTTCTAAGAGAGTGACAACATTTGAGCTCGTGATTGCAGGAACATGGCCCTCCACATATGGATCTCCAGAAACGATAGGTTCCATAGCAAACTTGTTTGGTCTAGGGAGAACTACAGAAGCATTTCCAAGTGCTTTCCAAGGATCCTGGTTTGAGAAAAGAGATTCTGTGTAAGCTGGTTCACGTGCAGCTTCCACACGATCAGTACCAGCAGTAGCCTGCAATAGAGCTTGACTACTAACAGTATGGGGAGGAGAAACCATGTGATTCAGCATTTCCACGGGGTGTGGTGGAGGAGGTCCAGCAGGAGCCTGAACACCAGAGTAAGCAGGTCTCACAAGAATCCTTTCGCTTGGAACAGGCTGTTCGATGGTTACACCAATGTTGTTGGGGACAGGCACACCGAGTAACATATTTGGCTGCTGGATTATCTCAGGATGAACATTTTGCGGGCCAACAGTCTGCGAGGAAGGTGGTTGTTCAGTATGTATCACAAGATTGTCCTCCGGGATAAAAGCAGGAACAGAGAAGGCATTGTTAATGCCCAAGTGATAGCCTCCAGCTTGAGATTTGTATATAGAACCACCATCCATGGTCACAGGTGGATTATCAATTGTCTCATCATCAATAGCACCATGGGGAATAGCTGAGTTTCCTTGCATAACAAATTCTGGTGTGGCAATAGGACGTAAATTAACTCCTTGCATCCGAGCATCGATAACTCTGGAATAACCCTGAGGAAGATCATGGGCATATTCCCTATGTGAGTTTGCTACTGGCAGATTTGAGTTCTTAAATGCACTAGCATCAATCTCATGTGGACTGCTACCAACTCCGTTCACCGGAACTTGTGGTGGCTGCATACTATACATGTGTTGCTGCTGATGTTGGTATGTGAAACGATCTTCAGCACGGGAGTGTGGAGGATGCCCCACAAATACTCCGTTTGAAGTAGGTGTGCTGGAAACTGGTAAAGTAACTATGGTGGGTTGAACCATCGCTCCTAAGACTGGAGATGGTGTTGCTTGCACTGCAGGATTCCTGGCAGAAAGTTTTTGATCATATTGGGCCATCCCTGCTTTACTCTCTACTCTTGGTTCTGCTATGTAATTAGCAGGTGTTGCTGCACTTGCACCTAGAACATGCTGGTTGGTTGCATTCTGTTGATGGAGGCTGTAAAATACTGGAGTAGCATCAGGGTAATTCGCTGCACGAGGATTTCCCTGATCCTGGAGCATGTTATCCGAATGGGCATGCGGCAGTATTTTCTGGCACATTGTGCAATCATTGTACCTCAATGCTGGCACGGTAGCCGAGCTTACCACCACTGGAAATGTCCCCGAGCTGGTCGACACTGGTGAGCTTACAGTGCTTGTTACTACCGTCTGGGAGCCTCCGTGTGTCTGTGCATCACTTGTCTGCAAAGTCATATGAGACAAAGGAGGAAGCTGTGAAAGTGGCTGCAGTACCCTGTAATTCGGATCAACCGGAGTTTGCATTGGCCTTGTGAAATGAAGGTTCTCCAAAACACGTTCTGCACCTGCAGAAACAGGCGTGAAAGTACCAATTGGGGTGGCAGCGGTGGCCATGGAGCTCGTTTGCAGAGTGACGGGTACATACTGGCTCATTTGCTGGCTCATTTGCACAGGCATCAGATTGACAGATTGGGATGCACCATGCGCATTGATGTACTGGACTTGTTGCGGCTCAATATGGGATTGTGGCATTTGCGGCGTATAAGAGGCAACCTGAGGCCGCTGCGGCGGCGCATAAGAGGCAACATGAGGCCGTTGTGGCGGCCCATAAGAGGTAACCTGGGGTTGCTGTGGCGGCGCATAAGAGGCAACCTGGGGCTGCGGCAATGGCGCATAAGAGGCGACCTGAGGCTGCGGCGGCGGCGCATAAGAAGCAACTTGAGCCGGCTGGTGGTGTGGCACATAAGAGGCAATTTGAGCAGGTTGCGCATAAGAGGCAGCTTGATGAGGCTGCAGCGGTGATGGCTCTGTCCTAACCAACACAGGATTTTGCGCCGGTATGCCGATCGCCGGAGCTGACGCGGTGACAGCACTAAATCCCAATGACTGAGGAAAGGCACTATGGTGGTTGTGGCTCCCAGCTGAATACAAATATTCAGTCGGAACAGAAGGGGGCGGAACCGCGCGCGGCGACATACCTTCTGCGACTCCGGCGTGCTCCGAGGCCTCCGAGTTGTGCGCCGACGAGCCGGCGCTGGCGACGCTCTCCTTCCGCCGGATGGCCGCGACGGCGTCCGCGGAGACGCAGTTGATGGCGTCGATGTAGCGCTGCCCGGACTCGTCGACGGCGACGGCGGCGGCGGGGTGCGAGCCGGAGCCGGACGCGGCGGCGGAGTCGGTCCCGGAGGAGGCCGGGAAGAGGAAGACGCGGAGCTTGGCGGAGCCGTCGGGCGCGGCGGCGGCCAGCTTCTCGTACTCCTCCAGCATGTTCTCGTAGTCCTCCGCGCAGGAGACCGAAATGAGCGCGTCCAGGTCCTCCCCGGGGAGCTGGTACTTGACGAGCGTCCCGCACCCGGCGGTCGCGGCGGAGGCGGACTCGTCGACGGACTCCACCTTCCGCATGAGCTCCCCGAAGGAGGCGGTGCGGGGCACGGAGATGAGGCGCATCTGCCCGCCCACGTACCGCAGCGCCCCGTCCCCGGACCTCGGCGCGATCCGTCCCGCGAAGCTGCAGAGCAGCTTCACCTTCCCTGCTCCCCCCGCGTCCTCCTCCCCCGCCGCCGCCGCCTGCGCGCTCGGGCTGCCGGGGTCAACCGCCGCCGCGCCGCTCCTGTTCGCCATCATCATCGCCGCCGCTCGGACCGCGTGCGTGCGTGCGTGCGCTCCCCACGGAATCACGGGGATCGCGGTGCGGTGGTGGAGTGGGGGGGGGATAGATTCCAACTTCTCCTCCTCTATCGGTGCGGCGGGGCTTCCTTTTTGCGCTGCGCCGGGCTGTAACGGAACACGGCGCGTGCCCGTGTCCGGCTGTGATGCTTATATGGGATTCGAGTCGGAGTGGACGAATCAGCAGTGGTACGGGACGTGGAAGAGTGAGAGGAACTTGAGTTAGACGACGATGGGGATGGGTTAATTCGGTGGGGGGCGTGGGCGCTGGACCGTATCGGCATATCACCCCACGACTTTGATGGATGGATGGATGATATTACTACTCCAGCTAAAATAAATCATCCGGACTACTCCATCTGTTACAAAATATAAAATGATTAAGTTTTTCCGAATCACGGATAGTTAGACACGTTTTAATACATAGATTCACTCATTTAGTTTCTACGCAATCTATCTATATATATTGAGAGTCCCTAGATGAAGATGCGTCCCAGAGTCTTTGGAAGTGTCCGTAATGGCGACTGGCGAAATGCCCTAGTTCTCTCCCTCCTCCAACCAAAATCCCTAAATATCCAGTCAAATCTCGCCCTCATCTTCGATTCGATCTCCACAAAGCCCTTTCCCTAAGTTCCTATCCAGATCCCCTTCCTCTTTTCCCCTTATTCTTCTCCCTTATCTCAAGTAACTCGATGGATGGCGATGGTGATCACAGTCAAGGAAGAGAAGCAGACAAGTTGGAGATACCAGATCTTGCCCTGACGATGCAAGCGATGAGCTTAATGGAACCAGGAATATGCAGAATCCAAGGAGGTCAGGTGGAGAAGCAAGAACAACTGGATTTCTCATGTTGCCTTCTTATGATGGTAGCATGCTCAGGAGGATCCCCAAGATTTCTTTCTCAGCAGGCTCTGAAGCAGGCTATGGAAAAAGCTTGGAAAGAAAAATTTCAAGGTATATCACAGGTATCAAATACTGTCTTCATGGCTCATTTCAAATCCAAAGAAGACATGATCTCAATTTACATTAAGCAACCATGGGTAGCAAGTTCAGAGAATCTTCTTCTTGATTGGTTTGATGCTAATGCTACATCAAGTGATGATTACAAATTTGATAGTATTCTAGTCACTGTTAGAGCTTATGGAATACCAAGAAATAAGAGATCGATAGGTTTGCTGAGAAACATTCTAAATCAAGTCGGGGAAGTCTCAAATTTCCATATTTTGCAAGAAAATAACTTATTTGCTAAGCAAGATTACATTTGGGGCACTGCAAAAATGATGGTGGCTAATCCAGTAAAAGATGGAGCAGTTCTGAGCTTTGAAGATGACTCTTCAACTGTTGCATATCTTCACTATGAGAAGATCAAAAGAGCATGCCTGTTCTGTGGAATTCTTTTTCATAATGCCCAGGATTGCAATATCAGAAACAATCTGATAACAGAAAGACAGAGGAACAAACAGCCAAGTTCAGATATCCCGGAGCAAAGATATGGACAGTGGATCATCAATGACAAATACATACCAGAAGAATTAATTCGTAATGCTAGAATGGGAGAGCAGTTGTCAAACCAAGAAGGAAATGCAATATTGAATAGGCTAAAGGAAATGTTTGCACAAGATCCAAGGGGTAAAAGTAAAATGACAGGAACAGCTCTGGTTACTCAACCACAAGGAAATACAGGTCAGATTAGATCTCAAGGAAATTGCCTCTCGACACTGAACTCAAATCAGCAACCAGGTGGTTCAAAGGCTGGATTTATAATTCCTGAGATACGAGTCAACAATACTACAATGGAGAAGGTACAATTGATGCCACAGATAGAAGGTTCAAGCAACAAAATAGATCAAAGTACTGCACAAATGAGTCAGCTTATGGAAATGCAGTTTGAGAATAACAAGAGGCAGAATCAGATGCAAAAGAGTGCACTTCCTAAAGCATCTCCAAGGAAGCCAAACCAAAAGAGATCTGCTCCTTGTTCAGAAGCAACTAATCAACCTTATGCAAAGAAGACAATGGCAATTTATCAATGTGCAGCACATGCGCCTCCTCCTTACAATCTAGTTCTATCCCTGGCACAGAATGCGAAGCTGATGAGCAATGCATTAGGCATTCAGAATCAGGCGGTTAGGCCTAGTATTCTTGGAGCAGCTCCATCATTGCCTCTATCTCCAAATACAAATGTTGCTAATGTCTTTGATCCAAGAATAAAAAATAAGCCTTCAAGATGGGATGTGCAACCACAACATCAGTTTAAGGCTGGATCAAACACTTGGAAAAGAGATGCAAATGCAGCGGCTGCTAGGGAATACCACATGCTTAATAAGTCAAATGCAATCCCAAATTCACCATGCAGATCGGATGCATCTAGTGCAATTGCAGGTTCGTATGAGCATGATCCATGGCCATTGCACACTCCCAATGCTTCCTTCTCTCAATGTATACAGGACTCAGGGATAGGTGCCTTTTCACCACCTCAAATGACAAGAGAGTTGTATGAGACACCAAGTATGTATGGGAAAGTGAACCAGGGAACAGGTCAAGGAAACTCAGAAATTCAAATGCAACCAACACAAGATCAGGCAGCTCAAGACATGGCAGACCAAGGTCAGCAAGAAAGGAAAAAAGAAGCTCAACACACTGAGGCAGAGGCGCAGCATTTAAGGCGCCACGGGCGCCATGAAGGCATTGGGATGGAACTGCCAAGGCATGGGCAAGAGCCTTGGCAGTGAAAAGATGAACCATCTTTCCAGGATGTTATCGGCTACAAAACCCTAGGTAATTTTCATCTCTGAAATAAAATCCTCTAAAATTAAAAGCCATGATCTTAACTTGAGGTTTAATATGTTTAATAGCTATGTTGTTCCCTCAAAAAGGCGCTCTGGTGGTCTCTGGCTGATGTGGTCTGATGATGTTCAAGTGAATGTACATAACTCCAACTTTTATGTTATCTTTGCCACTGTTGTAAATAGAACCAGTAATCTCAGATTTGGCTTAGTATGTATATATGGAGACCCTTATCATCGCCAAACTGAGAAGATCTGGAATGAAGTGGCTGCTTTTGTGTATGAAAATCCTAGTCTTCCTATGCTTTGTTTAGGGGATATGAATGAAATTTTGTATGATATGGAAAAAAATTCCCCTAATGTAAATCGTTATCGTATGAATGCTTTTCGTTCTCTGGTTAAGAATTGTGGTTTCTTTGACTTGGGTTATAGTGGACCTGCTTATACCTGGACAAATAAAAGATTCTCCTCTAAGCCTACTTTTGAAAGATTAGACAAATGTTTAGTTAACTCGGATTGGTGTGAGGCCTTCCCAGTTTCAAATGTTTATAACATGCCAATCTTTCATTGCTATAGTGACCATGCTGCTATTCTTCTTTCAACTGAAGGTCCTGCTAGAAAAATCAAAAAACATTTTAAATTTGAAAATTGGTGGCTTAAGGAGAAAGATTTTCAGGACTATGCAAAATCTATGTGGGCTAAAACGAAAAATAAATCTTTTTCGAATAGAACTAATCATCTTGCAGGTTCACTTAAGATTTGGTGTAGAAAAAAGAAGCCGCTGCAGCAGGAATTACATAATCTGGAAGAACAAATCAAGCAAATTCAATTACTTCCATGGAATGATCAAGATCACAATCTGGAAGCCTCTCTCACGACCAGGTATGAACAAACCATGACAAAGCTAACAGACTTTTATATGCAGAGAGCCAAGAAGCAATGGATTAAGGATGGAGACAGGAATACCTCTTTTTTTCATCGGGCCATTATCAAGAGGAAAAGAAGAAATACTATTGCTTCAATTAAGGATGAAAATGATATATTGCAATGCATGCCTGATAAAATTAGCAATGTGTTTGTTAACTATTTCAGATCTATTTTTGCTTCTACTCAAACTAACAATGGCAGGCCTTATATTAATGCTCAAATTTCATCTGATATGAACGATTATACTTACTCCATTCCGGATGAAAAAGAAATCCTTGAAACTCTAAAGGACATGAAGAGAAACGCATCTCCAGGGCCAGACGGTTTTAATGTCGAATTCTACTTGGCTACTTGGGATTGGATCAATCAAGATGTTGTCCAGCTGGTAAGAAGCTTCTTTCAAACAGGTATAATGCCTTCTCATATAAATGATACTCACATAGCTCTCATTCCAAAAAAGCTGGTGCCTTTAGTTCCTGCTGATTATAGACCTATTAGTCTTTGTGATGTAATCTATAAAATAATTGCCAAATGCATTGCTAATAGGCTCAAACCGCATTTACCTGACTACATTCACCCTTCTCAGCAAGCTTTTATTGAAGGAAGACGAATTAGTAACAACATCATCATTGCTCAAGAAATCACACATTCCTTTGCTCTCTCATCTTGGAAAAGAAAAGCTTTCATGTTAAAAATTGACCTAGCCAAAGCTTTTGATATGCTTGAATGGAATTTCATTATGTCTGCCCTTGCTAGGAAAGGTTTACAAAATCATTTCATAAATCTCATCCACTCTTGTGTTTCATCTCCTAGTTTCTCTGTTATTATTAATGGTCAACCTTATGCTAAATTCAAGAGCCAAAGAGGCATAAGACAAGGCTGTCCCTTGTCTCCTTATCTTTTTGTTTTGGCCATAAATGAGTTGTCCATTGTCCTTCAAGAAGCAATGTCTATAAATGATTTAATAGGCATATCTCCGGGGCCAGGCTTCCCTTCTATCCACTCACTTCTTTTTGCAGATGACCTGCTTGTTTGTGGTCAAGCAAATTTCTTGGAGGCGTCAAAAATGAAAAGAATCATTCAAGATTTTTGCAATCGATCTGGACAAACGCCGAACTGGAACAAATCAGGTATTATTTTCAGTAAGAATGTTGATGATGCCACTCGTCTAAATATAAAACAGTTGTTCCCTATGCCGGACATTGATAATAGTTTTGTGCATCTTGGGCATCCTCTTAGCTTGCCTGGTAAAAATAGAAATGAAGCTTACAATTTTATTTTGGATAAATTTAAAGCTAAGCTTTCAAGTTATAAAGCTGATAAACTCTCACATGCTGCTAGACTAGAACTTATTAAATCTGTCTTCTCCTCTATCCCGGTGTACTATATGTCTAATATTATCTTTACCAAAAAGTTCATTGCTAAACTTACTGCCATTATAAGAAACTTCTGGTGGACGGGTGTTAGAGAAGAAGCCAATGCTAAAAATCTTTGTTTGAAAGCTTGGAAAGATATCTGTTCTCCAAAAAAGGAAGGTGGGTTAGGAATCAGGAACTTACAAGCCATAAACCAAGGTCTTATTTTGATGGCAGCTTGGAGATTAGCTTATCAACCTGATAACTTTCTTAATAAGGTTCTCAAGTCTAAATACTACCCAAATTCTTCTATTTGGCGCCCAAACTCAAACACTCCTAAGTTTGCTTTCTGGTATTCTATTCTGAAAGTCCTTCCGATACTCAAAGAAAATTCTTTCTATCAGCTTTCTCAAGGCAACATCTCCATTTGGAACACTCCTTGGTGTAATGGCTGGATGCACATATATGATTCTCTTATTACTCAACATGATAATTTTAATTACCCAGCTCAAGTTAAAGATCTCTGGACAACTAATGGGAAAAATTGGAATACTACTCTAGTCGATGCTATCTTTCAGCAACCTTTTGCAGGGAATATTAAAGAAACCACTAGCATTGACTCACAAGAAGAAGATATATTATGCTGGAAGCTAACACCCTCTGGTAAGTGTATTTCGAAAATTGCATATTGGGCTTGTTTGAAATACTTGCAGGAACAAGGACAACCAAGGCCGAGGACTATTCAAACAGATACAAAAATGCTTCTTAACAAGATTTGGAAGGACAGAACTTTGATTCCTAGAGTGCAAACCTTTGGATGGAGGGTATTATCCAGAGCTATACCAACAGGTGCAAGAGCAGGTAAGTTTAGTAAACATATCAGTAAATTATGTTGCAGATGTGGAGTGGAATGTAACGCCCCGACCCCGGAATTATACAGAGAGGCTATGTAAGCAACACAACCATCAATGTATAAAACAAAGATCGAGACTTGTGGAACAGAACTGGCACAAAGCATGACTCTACGACACAAAACATTTATATAGCAACTCATATACGAGGAGAATATAAATATTACAAGGCAAAAGGATCACAGATCCTACAATTCAACAAGCGGAAGCGAAGTAGCGTTGTCTAATACAACAAGAAGCAAATTATGGCCTAAGAGGCCTACAGATAAACATCACCCAAGCCAGCTTGTTCCACGGTCCCAAGCTGCCACCTGGGAACCCCAGACTAGTAGTCGACGTCAACGAAGAACCCACCTAGCCGCTCGGTGTCGTCCTCCTCTGAAATACAAAATCATAGAGGCAGCAAAGAGAGACTGAGTACGACGTACTCGCAAGTTTAGTAGGGCGATATAGGCCCAATGACTGACGGAGGCTCTAAAGCTGTATATGTATTTCTTTTGCATAAAGCTAAGTTTCATAAACAGATATATAATTGACACATGGCATTCGTCTACTCAGAATACTTTTCAAAAGGGGTAAGAGAGTAACATTTGTCATAATTGGTTCTCATCGAACCCTTCTGTAACCAACCACTCTCATCTCCACTAAGGCACCCCCTCGAACCACCCTCGAGGAAGTGAACCTTTAACACACATTGATTATGCAACCTTTAGCTGCCATATCAATTAGGTTAAGATTCTCTATGATCTTATCGTCTATTCCCAAGTTGTCCATAACCGTGGACACGGCTTTTCGAAAAGATTAAACCCTGCAGGGGTGTACTAATTTACCCATTGGTACCGTCCGGCTCACCTAGTTGGCCCTCTTCCGGGGAAGGCCGGCAAGCGGGCGCGGTTAGACCTTTACAATGCATGAGACTATCCAAGAGTCATCTGTGGCCACAGGACAAGTTACCCAGCCTCAGCCCCTGCCCCATCGCCACATCCTAACACCACCATCCTCATCATCCTTTTTCCGCTCACACACACGGCAAATGGAAATAGCAAACTAGAGGACCCTTGGATACGCCCGCACAAATTATTCGGTCAGTAAGGCGCCCATACACCCACCAATGGCAGCACGCTAGTCTTGGTTCAAGAGGTAAAGAACTCGCACCTAGGGGCTAGAGTGAGGCAAAACACCATCCCCGATGGCAACTCACCCAAGCCGTCTTAGCATTTTAATTAAGCATCACAATTATCCACCATGCCCGAATCATTCCATCAACATCAATAATTTCTGGAATTAACAACGGACATAAAGCATTTACTTAAGCATGGCTAAGCATAGCTAAGCATATGAATACAAATAATTATAACTTTATCTCGGCCAACACTTCAACCCTAGGGTTCATAGGTAGGGATACATGTGATTGGCTCGGGGATAAACATGCAATCATAGGATTCTATGTTTACCAAAAGAGACCTTTGAACCGCATGCAATATTATGGTGGATAAAATAATTTGATCAAAACATAGGATGCTATATGCCAAGAAGGTTAGGTTATCTCTTGCCTTGCTACCCGGGCGTGAAGTATTGATCGTCGGGGTAGGTAGAGAGACCCTCGACTCCGGAATCTATCGATACCCAAAAGAGAAATACAAAGAACACATAAATCACACGAGCTCAAGATGCAATGCTCAAGCACATGATGACATGTCAAATTGATGCAATGATATTATTATATAAATTAAAGGCACAATTAAATGGGGAGCCAAATAATTAGGGAAATTATTTGGAAGCAACCCCACATTTATCTTAGTGACCACGATCTTCATAAATTATTGAACTATTAGATAAATGGTTCAAAATGCATGAACATGACATGAAAAGGTTAGGGTTTACCATTCCGATCATTTCGGTAGTTTACTTGTAATTTTCGGAGCACCGATGAAGTAAGGCAATTTAAAAGGTTATTGGGATTTAGGTCTTGTAACCAATTCTAAGTTAGCATCAAAACCCAAGGTGTTGTCATGAGGTGATACTAGCATATTTAGATAGCATTTGAAACACTGAACAAATTGGTAACCCACTTGCAAGATTTAACAAAGGGAAAACAAAATACAAAGTTCACAAGTATTTCAGCTTGGTTCGGAATTCATCCGGATTGGGCCGGAATATTCCGGATGGTCCGGAATAATCCGGGCTCATTCCGAGCCAAATCCGAGGTGACCTCAAAATCTTTCGGTTGGTGTTTCGGATTTCGTCCGGAAATGTCCGGAAAAATCCGGGTGGCCCGGAGTGGATCCGGAAATTTCCGGGTGGTTCCGAACATCCAGAAATTAGAACAGAGCACGACGGCGACGGTGGCTATGCTCGAGGAGAGCAAGGAAAAAAGGGGAAGAGGGAAAAAAGGAGCAAGTCTGGGGGATTCGCATGCTCACCAGGAGCACGCCCGTGGGGTCGGCGAAGTGAGGGTGGCCGGAAACGACGGGAATCGGCCGGAGGAGAGCGGCCGGTGCGGTAGGCGTCGAGGACGAACTCGTCGGGACCGAGGCACCCCGGCTCGATTCCTTGCTCCAGGAGGGGGAAGGCGACGATGCGAAGCTTCCTGTCCGCTTCGATCTGAACGGGGAGCACCGGAGCGACGGCGACGAGCTCGGCAAGCTACGGCGGCAAGGGAGCTCGGGAAGGAGAAGAAATCGACCTCGATCCAGAAAAACCGGGAGGAAAATGGGGAGGAGAGTAGGAGGGGAGCAAGTGGGCGCCCTCGGTGTGGTCTTGGACCTCCAAGGGGGCAGGTGGGGCGACGACCGCGTGCGCGGACTGGCGGCAACGGCATGGGCGCGGGGAGGCATGGCGCCAGTGATCCCTGTCGCCACTGTGCTTCGTTCGGAATTTTCCGGAAACGTCCGGAAAATTCCGGCTGGTCCGGAATGGATCCGGAAAAATCCGGGCCATTCCGAATGAACATAAAATGACAGAAAAACTGGAATTTGACAAGGGCTCCCAAACACTTCCAGAAAATATGCAAAAATTCTGGGAGTTTCCTCACAGGATAAAACATCTCCCCAAACATTCATCTAGGTCTTGGAGCAAGGTGGCATAGCTCCCAATTACACAAAGGCTTTGAGCCACATTTTAGGGCCTAGGAAAGTCGGAGAAAAAAAAAAAAAGCACCCATTTGGTTCTCAGCACGTGAGGTGAACTTAGGGAGTTTGGTGAACCATATGGTCACGTGTCAAAACATGGGTTGTAGCAATTGGTGCATTTCAAGAATTTAAAGGTTTTGGGAAGTTTGGCTTCCCTCTTTTTATTGTTTCCCATTTGGTTACTTGGTAACATTAGCAAATTAAAGATATGCCATGATGCAAACATAATGCAAAAAGTGGAAAAATTCTTCGTATTTTTCATAACCAAGTTAGGGCTGTTACAATTCTACCCCCCTTACAAGAATCTCGCCCCGAGATTCCTAGAGTAGGAAGAGGGAACAGGGAAACATGGAACACCTTATGAACATCCGGGAAATTGGTAGGCAACTCAAGTTGATAGGAGAGATCTCCTCGCTTGGCTAGTACGGTGAAAGGCCAACATAGCGGGGAGCTAATTTGCCCTTGATTCCGAAGCGACGAACACCTCGGAGAGGAGAGACTCGAGGATAAGCTTATCACCAATTTCATAGTGAACTTTTTGAAGGTGTTTGTCATAGTAACTTTTCTGCCGGGGTATACTCGTATAAGCCATATTGAGTAGTGAAAGTCGTTTTCGGAATATCCTCCTTTCTAATTTTTATCTGATGGTATCCTGACTTCAGATCCATCTTGGAAAATACCGTTGCACCGGCTAGATGATCGAATAGGTCAGTTATTCGAGGAATAGGATACTTGTCCTTGATGGCCACCGCAGTCAAGGGCGGCAATCAACAACCAGTCGAGGATCCTTGGTATTCCTTTCTTTGACAAAGATGACCGGGCAGCCCCAAGGTGAGCTACTCGGCCGGGCGAATTCCTTTTCCAGCAGCTCATCAAGTTGCTTCTCCAATTCGGTTAGCTCTTCCGCTGACATGCGGTAGAGCCTTCTGAAAGTTGGTGCGGTTACCGGAACCAATTCAATGACGAATTCCACACTTCGATCAGGTGGCGTGCCAGGCAATTCTTCAGGAAAGATATCGGGGAAATCACACACCACAACCACCTCATGTATCTCAGGTGGGGTGACACCCTCCAGGAAAATAGGACTGATCTTCGGAGAGTGGGGAGTGGCAGTGGACGAAGTTATGGAAGTAGGGGACCAGTAACGCACTAGTCCATAGGTTGGGTGGTTTACTGTGATAGTCTTGGCAACACAATCTAGTTTGGCCTGATACGTGACTAACCAATCCATGCCCAAAATGACATCTAACCCCACTGACTTTAGTGCGATCAACGAAAACGGGAAAGGAATTGTCGCTATAGAAATCTGAACCTCCGGAGACATCCAGTGAGTGTGCCAACTAGAGCCAGGGGTCTTGACCATTAACGGGGAGTCCATATCCTCAAACGGTATTTGATGGTTGAGCGCATACGATATGGATATGAATGAATGCGATGCTCCAGAATCAAATAAGACTGAAGCTGGAGAATCATTGATTCGAAGCATACCCATGAGAACACGGGGGTCCTGTTCAACTCCTTCAGCCGAGACGTGGTTTAGGCGACCACGGCTGATGGGCACGGCCTTGGCGGCTGGTGTAGAGGGAGCAGGTGCAGGTGCTGAGGTAGCCGGTGCCTTCTGGGGACACTCCCTGGAGAAGTGCCCAGGCTGGCCACAGCTGAAACAAGTGGGCCTCTGCGGTGGTGGAGGCAGCTGAGGGTGGTACCCACTTCCATCCGCACCCAAGGTTGAAGTAGCTAGGCGGGGCGGAGGTGGCAAGTACCCGGTGGGCTTCGGCGCGAAGGGCGCCTTTGGCACGGCGCTGAAAGGCACGAAGACCTTGCGCTTCTTGCCCTCCGAGGAGGAGCTCTGGTGATCAGCTGGAGCTGGCCTCTTAAAAGCCTCCAGATCCTTCCTGCCTTGCTCCATGGTGAGAGCCTGGTTGTAGAGCTCTTGGTAGGAGGTGAACTTGAAGGGTAGGAGCTCGTATCGGAGACGAGGTGCGAGCCCCTTGCGGAAGAGGTATTGCTTGTCTTCGTCATTCGTCACGTCCTGAGGGGCGTAACGGGAGAGGTGGTTGAACTCCCGTCCATAGGACTGGACGTCCATGCGTCCCTGGGTTAAGTCCAGGAACTGCCGCCTCTTGAGCTCGAGGATGGGCTTGGGGATGTACGCCGCACGGAAGGCGGTGCGGAACTCCTCCCAAGTGATAACATGGCCCGCGGCAACCATGGCCACGTGGCTCTCCCACCAGGAGCCGGCGGCTCCTTCCAGAAGGTAGGTGGCGAAGTTGACGTGTTCTGCCGCAGGAACATGAAGAGCGGCAAACTTGCGCTCGATAGCCCGAAGCCAATCATCCGCATCAAGCGGCTCCTTAGCCTCGGAGAAAGTGGGAGGTTGGGACCGCAAGAACTGATTGAGGGTGGTGCAGTCCGTGTTCCTCCTGGCCCCTTGCTGGACCAGCTGCTCGAGCAACAGCTCATTGCGCAGGCGGTTTTGTTCGATAGCCATCATAACCTCCGCCATTGAGGGTGGCGGTGGAGGATCAGGGTTGCCTGATTCCCCACGACGGGTAGGAGCCATTCTGGAGAATTTGAACAATGAAAAAGCTTAGTAACCAACTCCGATGGATAGGGTAGATCATTAGAGTACTTCCGGATGTATATATTGAATTAACATCAGGGTTCAACAGAAAAGATCTTGGGTTAAAGATCAGCTTCATGTACTGGGACCCACAATAGCATAATGCCCACAAGGGTGACAACCCTCATGAAACATTACACCGGAGCCCTAGCACAATCCGGGACCTTCGGTTCAAGATCTTGGGCTAAGGCAAGAAATATCTTGACGAACCACTATACTTTCTTCCTTCATGTTTTAGCTTTGGCAGACGAGTAGCTATAACTAGTAACTAGAGGTAGAAACCCAACCCCGTGATCCTAAAGATTTAGAACTTTGCCGACGATCAGAAGAACCGTTAAAATTCAATAGAGGTAAGATGACACCGAGATCAGAGTGAATTGGATGAGGAGTAAAAAGAATCCTAGGAAGGTTTTCACAACTCATTTTTAGGTTAAAATAATTTTCACGAACTAGACTCGACATCGACCAAAAGAACGGGTTTCCTACAGGCAGTCCTGCTCTGATACCAACTTGTAACGCCCCGACCCCGGAATTATACAGAGAGGCTATGTAAGCAACACAACCATCAATGTATAAAACAAAGATCGAGACTTGTGGAACAGAACTGGCACAAAGCATGACTCTACGACACAAAACATTTATATAGCAACTCATATACGAGGAGAATACAAATATTACAAGGCAAAAGGATCACAGATCCTACAATTCAACAAGCGGAAGCGAAGTAGCGTTGTCTAATACAACAAGAAGCAAATTATGGCCTAAGAGGCCTACAGATAAACATCACCCAAGCCAGCTTGTTCCACGGTCCCAAGCTGCCACCTGGGAACCCCAGACTAGTAGTCGACGTCAACGAAGAACCCACCTAGTCGCTCGGTGTCGTCCTCCTCTGAAATACAAAATCATAGAGGCAGCAAAGAGAGACTGAGTACGACGTACTCGCAAGTTTAGTAGGGCGATATAGGCCCAATGACTGACGGAGGCTCTAAAGCTGTATATGTATTTCTTTTGCATAAAGCTAAGTTTCATAAACAGATATATAATTGACACATGGCATTCGTCTACTCAGAATACTTTTAAAAAGGGGTAAGAGAGTAACATTTGTCATAATTGGTTCTCATCGAACCCTTCTGTAACCAACCACTCTCATCTCCACTAAGGCACCCCCTCGAACCACCCTCGAGGAAGTGAACCTTTAACACACGTTGATTATGCAACCTTTAGCTGCCATATCAATTAGGTTAAGATTCTCTATGATCTTATCGTCTATTCCCAAGTTGTCCATAACCGTGGACACGGCTTTTCGAAAAGATTAAACCCTGCAGGGGTGTACTAATTTACCCATTGGTACCGTCCGGCTCACCTAGTTGGCCCTCTTCCGGGGAAGGCCGGCAAGCGGGCGCGGTTAGACCTTTACAATGCATGAGACTATCCAAGAGTCATCTGTGGCCACAGGACAAGTTTACCCAGCCTCAGCCCCTGCCCCATCGCCACATCCTAACACCACCATCCTCATCATCCTTTTTCCGCTCACACACACGGCAAATGGAAATAGCAAACTAGAGGACCCTTGGATACGCCCTCACAAATTATTCGGTCAGTAAGGCGCCCATACACCCACCAATGGCAGCACGCTAGTCTTGGTTCAAGAGGTAAAGAACTCGCACCTAGGGGCTAGAGTGAGTCAAAACACCATCCCCGATGGCAACTCACCCAAGCCGTCTTAGCATTTTAATTAAGCATCACAATTATCCACCATGCCCGAATCATTCCATCAACATCAATAATTTCTGGAATTAACAACGGACATAAAGCATTTACTTAAGCATGGCTAAGCATAGCTAAGCATATGAATACAAATAATTATAACTTTATCTCGGCCAACACTTCAACCCTAGGGTTCATAGGTAGGGATACATGTGATTGGCTCGGGGATAAACATGCAATCATAGGATTCTATGTTTACCAAAAGAGACCTTTGAACCGCATGCAATATTATGGTGGATAAAATAATTTGATCAAAACATAGGATGCTATATGCCAAGAAGGTTAGGTTATCTCTTGCCTTGCTGCCCGGGCGTGAAGTATTGATCGTCGGGGTAGGTAGAGAGACCCTCGACTCCGGAATCTATCGATACCCAAAAGAGAAATACAAAGAACACATAAATCACACGAGCTCAAGATGCAATGCTCAAGCACATGATGACATGTCAAATTGATGCAATGATATTATTATATAAATTAAAGGCACAATTAAATGGGGAGCCAAATAATTAGGGAAATTATTTGGAAGCAACCCCACATTTATCTTAGTGACCACGATCTTCATAAATTATTGAACTATTAGATAAATGGTTCAAAATGCATGAACATGACATGAAAAGGTTAGGGTTTACCATTCCGATCATTTCGGTAGTTTACTTGTAATTTTCGGAGCACCGATGAAGTAAGGCAATTTAAAAGGTTATTGGGATTTAGGTCTTGTAACCAATTCTAAGTTAGCATCAAAACCCAAGGTGTTGTCATGAGGTGATACTAGCATATTTAGATAGCATTTGAAACACTGAACAAATTGGTAACCCACTTGCAAGATTTAACAAAGGGAAAACAAAATACAAAGTTCACAAGTATTTCAGCTTGGTTCGGAATTCATCCGGAGTGGGCCGGAATATTCCGGATGGTCCGGAATAATCCGGGCTCATTCCGAGCCAAATCCGAGGTGACCTCAAAATCTTTCGGTTGGGGTTTCGGATTTCGTCCGGAAATGTCCGGAAAAATCCGGGTGGCCCGGAGTGGATCCGGAAATTTCCGGGTGGTTCCGAACATCCAGAAATTAGAACAGAGCACGACGGCGACGGTGGCTATGCTCGAGGAGAGCAAGGAAAAAAGGGGAAGAGGGAAAAAAGGAGCAAGTCTGGGGGATTCGCATGCTCACCAGGAGCACGCCCGTGGGGTCGGCGAAGTGAGGGTGGCCGGAAACGACGGGAATCGGCCGGAGGAGAGCGGCCGGTGCGGTAGGCGTCGAGGACGAACTCGTCGGGACCGAGGCACCCCGGCTCGATTCCTTGCTCCAGGAGGGGGAAGGCGACGATGCGAAGCTTCCTGTCCGCTTCGATCTGAACGGGGAGCACCGGAGCGACGGCGACGAGCTCGGCAAGCTACGGCGGCAAGGGAGCTCGGGAAGGAGAAGAAATCGACCTCGATCCAGAAAAACCGGGAGGAAAATGGGGAGGAGAGTAGGAGGGGAGCAAGTGGGCGCCCTCGGTGTGGTCTTGGACCTCCAAGGGGGCAGGTGGGGCGACGACCGCGTGCGCGGACTGGCGGCAACGGCATGGGCGCGGGGAGGCATGGCGCCAGTGATCCCTGTCGCCACTGTGCTTCGTTCGGAATTTTCCGGAAACGTCCGGAAAATTCCGGCTGGTCCGGAATGGATCCGGAAAAATCCGGGCCATTCCGAATGAACATAAAATGACAGAAAAACTGGAATTTGACAAGGGCTCCCAAACACTTCCAGAAAATATGCAAAAATTCTGGGAGTTTCCTCACAGGATAAAACATCTCCCCAAACATTCATCTAGGTCTTGGAGCAAGGTGGCATAGCTCCCAATTACACAAAGGCTTTGAGCCACATTTTAGGGCCTAGGAAAGTCGGAGAAAAAAAAAAAAAAAACACCCATTTGGTTCTCAGCACGTGAGGTGAACTTAGGGAGTTTGGTGAACCATATGGTCACGTGTCAAAACATGGGTTGTAGCAATTGGTGCATTTCAAGAATTTAAAGGTTTTGGGAAGTTTGGCTTCCCTCTTTTTATTGTTTCCCATTTGGTTACTTGGTAACATTAGCAAATTAAAGATATGCCATGATGCAAACATAATGCAAAAAGTGGAAAAATTCTTCGTATTTTTCATAACCAAGTTAGGGCTGTTACATGGAAGAGGATGACATTCATTTATTTTTCACCTGCTGCTTCTCCAAGGCTGCATGGTTTTCAGAGCCTTGGTATATTAGAACAGAAATGATCATTAACAACAATTGCTCTGTTACTCAAATTCTACAAAAAATGTTAAATATGAATCATCCTCATGCATCTCTGAATAATATTCTAACTTTTATGTGGTGTTGAAAGAACATTATTCATCTCTTATGTTTTGTGTGTTAGTTAACAACATTAGCGAACCGTTTAACTCGATGTTAAGTGATGCAGGTTTTAGATGATTAGAACATATATGTTTCAACACCAAAAAGTGAGAAAGAATGAATTGCAACTTCCTGGTAGTCACCGGATATTTCCAGACACCGGAATATCCGGTCCGTGGTGAAATTCTGCTAAGGACCAGAACTCGGCAGTTCTGGCAGTCACCGGATATTTCCAGGAACCGGAATATCCGGTCGGAGGCGAATTTCTGCTAAGGACCAGAACTCGGAGATACTGGAAGTCACCGGATATTTGGCACCGGTGATTTCATCAGGGCACCGGAATATCCGGGAGGCGGAATATCCGGTCTACACTTTGACCAGAATATCTGGTTACTCTGCTTCTCCAACGGGCAGAATTTTGGAGGGGTATAAATATCCCTCCCCCTACCTCCAGCCAACTACCACGACCAGAAGAAGAAGAACACCATTGTTGCAAAGCTCCAAATCAATAGATCTCCCTCTCTAGCCACTCAATCACTTAGCCCTTTGGGGATTTGAGAGAGGAGACCTAGATCTACACTTCCACCAAACCGATTTGATTTCCCCCTTGATTTGTGAGAGGGGGCTTGTTACTCTTTGTGTTCATTGGAACCCTAAGAGGTTGTGGACCTTCGGAGCTTTGGGAGCTACGAAGACATTGCCGGGAGCCACCAATTGAGTTGTGGTGTGTGCCCCGGCCTTGGGCATCGAGTCTTGGCGGCTCAGTGCATTTGGTGAAGACCCTCCAACTTGTGGAGTGTGCTTCATCCTTGTAAAGGTTCTAGTTGTCAACCTCAACGGCAACATAGTGACAAGTGCCTCGCCACATCGGTGGTAAGACACAACGGAGATACGGTGTGCCATATCAAGGCTACTCGGTGTTTCACTTTGGTGAACACCGCGCCGCTCCAACGGAGATTAGCTTCCATTGAAAAGTGAACTTCGAGATAAATCTCCGCGTCAACTTGTTGGTTATTCCTAAACTTTCCTTTACTTGTTGCTACTAGCTTACTCATATATATATATATATATATATATATATATATATATATATATATATATATATATATATATCTTGTGCTAGTAGTCATTTGCTCAACATATAGGGTTGTTCATCTAGTTACATAATCTAGAGAATTTATATTTGAGCAATACCGATTTAAAACGAAAAAGAAGTAAAATTTGTAGTTAACCTATTCACCCCCCCTTTAGTTAACCTCATCGATCCTTTCAGGTGTATTTGGAAATCTAGAAATGACAAACTTTTCAATAAAAAGGACTCACATCCATGGCAAATTCAATATGCAGCCTATGCTATTAATCAAAATATGGAAAATATAGACATGTTGCAGGTTCAGACGGACAGGTCCCAAAGAAGAAATGCAAGATTCAGGAACCAAGAAACAGAAGATGAAGCAATGGAGATCAGGCAAGGAGAATCAATCAAATCTGATATGCTAATTCAAGGTACAAAAATCTATTCTGATGCAGCTTGGAAGACTAAAAAGATACCAGGTTTACATGAAAGAAAAGCTACTGGATTAGGTGTTTACTGTCAAATCCCTCATGCCACTGGAGAAAATAAAGTCTTGATCCAATCCTCCTCGTCTATGCTACCTTCTCATCTTCAAGCTGAAGCTGCTGCACTCTTGCTTGCTGTCAAGGTTGCTAAAAATATAAAAACTTCTCCAACTACTTTCTTGACAGACAATCTTATTCTTGCTAGAGCAGCAGCATCGGAAAAATTATCAGATTCCAAATTTCCTTGGGAATTAAGAAAACAGATTGCTCAGTACAAGATGGCAACTAGAAATCTACAAGCACAAATTTTCCACATCAAAAGAGATATAAATAGTGTTGCTCACGACTGCTCGCAATAGGCATTGAATCAATCTCAGTCAATGCCTATTTTCAGCTGTTCTTGTTCAGCTCATAATAGGGACAATTGCCCTGTAATTCTAGCATGTCAAAATCTTCATTTTCAGGGAATTGTAATCCATGCTGTACAATGTCTATGAGCTGAATAAATTAGGCACCGCAGGTGCCATTTTGTGTGCAAAAAATCTATCTATATTGAAATATTCTAAAACATCTTATAATTTGAAATGGACAGAGTATCTACCGCTATGAACTCTTATATTTTTGACCTCTGGAAGTCTAAAACCAATTTATTTAGGCACCCCTCTTAACAGTTGGAACGATTGTAGAGATTTTGCGGCATGCCCATCCTAAACTAGACCCAAATTGCTAGTCTTATGTGTTTCTTAGTTATTCGATCATAGGAGTGCAAGCTATGTTTGACATCCAAAATGAAACTCGAATACATTTTAACACAAAATTCAAATGCCAACATTTATAGTTCGTGATAGAACCATCACAAATAGTTTATACATAATAAAAAATATTCCAAACATAAACATAAGATAAACAACATAACCGAAATGGATGCCATCAACGACCATGAAGAGTTCAATGATGATCAATAACATCATCTTGAAACTAGGTATGGGAAGCCCGTTCCAACACTATGTCGAGGCTTCACACGAGTCCCAAATCTTATATGATCATATTGTGGATAATCACATAACATGTCATAATGTCTTCCAAACTCTTTTTGTCACAAAAGCGAGCAAATCGATCAACAAACAGCTGTAACCTAGCTTGCAAAACTCTTAATGCGCGTTCAATGTTCTTCCTCGCAGCTTCTTGAACCTTGGAAAGATGTGCGTTCTTCCGACCTTGACGGCTTGAATTGTCTTCACAAAGGTCAATCAAGAGTGGTATATGCCATTAGCTAGATAGAAGACCATATCATACTCATGGACATTGGCACTAAAGTTGCATTCTAGAGCCTCCTCATTTGCTAGCCTTGCAAAATTATGTGACCTTAAGGCATTTGATGTCACTGTGAGAGCCGTACATCCAAAAGCACCGATGCAAAATCCATAGTAATTGGAGGCAATACCTCAAGGATGACAGTAGGATCATCGCAAGGCCCTATGAATTGGCCATGCATGTTGTAGAGCAATCTTTCCCTTCTAACACATGCAGTCAATGTAACTGCATTCATTACCAATAGCCTTGTGGTGTACTACTCATTCGGTGCTCTAAGGTAGTGACCTCCGAAGGCTTTGATCACGGTAGGGGAGGAACGAGAGAAAAGAGATGAGTCGATATGCTTTGGGAGGAACAAGAGAAAAGAGAAGAGTCGATATGCTTAGAAGAAAAAGGTTTGAGACAGATATTTGGGCTTGGCACTATCTATGTACTTACTTGCGATGTCACTTTAGTCATAAATAGCATGCAAAATAAGGGTAAGAGCATATACCGCTTTGTTTTAAGGTTAGGAAGATAGGGAAGGTACGACATGGGGCTTCTCCCCACTGGGACGGAACTGGTGAAACTGGTTGCCTAGAAAAACAACTTAAAATTCAATTCTCGGCTTAATCTTATATTCATCGGACCCTCACTTTGTGCCTATATGTTAGGGGAGACAACCCTGACATGAGAGAGAAGGAAAAAAAGCTACCAAGCCCTACCCTCACTGTCCGCTCATATGTCCAGATTGGCCGGCACACCCCCACACCCCCCCCCCCCACACACACACGCCGACCAAGGTGATTGAACAAAGGATGCTTTAACGTCAACATGATGTCTTGTTGATAGCCGCCACGCTTGGCACGATCACATTTCCAGCACACATCCACCGACCGTACGTCCCCCGGACAAAACAAAAAGGGTTTGCCTATGTCTCAAAAAATCAGGAACATGGCAACTGCAGTTCTCGCAGCTAGGGTCGTAAATTTCTTAAATCTAAATCACCTCAGAAAAAGTGCAACTGTAATTCAAAAAATGCAACTAGAACGAATTGCACTTTTCGAGCAGAAAAGTGCAACATTTCTCCCAGAAAAAGTGTAACTCATACATATTTTTATAAGTGATTGAGAGATAAGAAAAAATCAGACGTCTGAGAATTAGCAAAAATCTCAAACAAAAACTCTTTGATGAACTCTACGAAAGATGAGGCCATCCATGACTTCACCGCTCCACCCCCTACAACTGGGAGATGTGAAATGCTCCTGTAGTCCTTCCTGTCCGAGAAAGAGAAGCAGGCGCACCACGTCACCGGAACGCGACGATAAAGTAAGCGCGCATGCGACCACGCGTCGAGCTGCGCCTCGTCGCTCGTCGTCAGGAACGAGCGGACAGACAGAACGCAGATCTGAGAAAATTAGCCAGCCAGCGCCGCGCTTAAACAAAGCTGAACCGCACAGTAGTACGGACTAGTAGTACTCTACTCGGGAAGCAAATCTTGGGCTGGTGCCCGAGAGCTGTGGTAGGCTGTAGCTGTAGATGCTGGTCCCTGTCAGCAGTCAGCACCACACACACCTGGGAACTCGCAGCGACGCGTGCGCGCGCGACAGCAGCGAGACGGAAACGGAGCACCAACGACATGGACATGGATCCGTGTCGCGGTTTGTTTATTCGGAGCGCAGGGGTCTCTCTGCGGAAGAAGAAAACGATTCGGAAAGTGCTTGGGCTGGAAGGAGGGTCGGAGGTGGCGGCGCGTGTCCAGAGGGGAACTGCGGACGTGGTGCTGGTTCTGAGAAACGGACGACCGGCATGCCGCTGCGTCGTGGGCGCCGCGGATACGTGGATGGGTGGCCAGCCTCGAAGCGGGTGGAGAGGTGGTGCTGATTTGGTGGGCGCCGCCGCGGCGTGGGGGCGGGTTCCGGTGGTGGGTCACGTGGGGCTTCACATGCCTCGCCTCTTGGAGTATGCTGCTACTGTTGACGGTCCAGTATACGGCCGGCGCCGGCTCAAGGGCAATTCATTTCTTCTTCTTCTTCTTCTTCTTCTTCTGTTAATTAGTTAAACGATGATGTTTGTACTTGTACCTTACTCACTCCCGTTTTATTTTCTTGCTTGATTTTAACAACTCTATAACTATAGCAACATGCAGTCAATCATTGCTAGAGATAACTTACCGATGAGAGCCAGGTTAATAATGAACTAGCCAAAAAAAAAATTAAATAAAAAAACTCACGTGCTCCACTTACAAAAAAAAATTAGCCATGGACCATACTAACTAAAACATATTTTTTCCAGTTAAAATCGGGAAAAAAAATCATGTACATACATATTTCACGGTTACTTATCCAACAAATTGTGAAATACTATAATCATAATCATAACGTGACACCAACAAAACAAGAAAATAAAAATACTAAAGTTTACGTTACTCGATTCAACTTAATAATAAGTTTAAGTTCATGTGTCCACCACCACACATGAACTTGAAACATACTGTTTCCTTCGTAGGTTCTATGTGCTCGGAAATCCATATCGGGTCATGGGTGTAGATGTACCCACTGCTCAAAAACCAATTTTCAAAACATCAAAAAAATCAAAATAAAATATGTGGATATACTTCAAGATATTTTATGTTAGCATAAAAAGTTTCGTGAAGAAAAGATATTTTTTATGACCTGTGTAAAAAAGACAAATCCGGACACTCCAAAATGACTTTGTACGAGATATTTTTTTTGTCTTTTTTGCACAGGTCACAAAAAATGTCTTTTCACCGCCAAACTTTTTGTGCTAGCACAAAATGTCTCCGAGTTTTTTTATGGAATTTTATGACACTTTGTAAGAAAATTAAAAATGTTTTACACAATGGGTGCATCTAAACCCATGACCCGAAACACCGTGTCCCTATGTGCTCAACTAGATAATTCTGGAGTTGTCGATGGACAACTCGATCGTCAATCTGCCGACGCATCTCGAGAAAAACTTGGAAGGTGCATGATCTGAGGTTCAACTAGAGGGCCCGAGCTACATGTCCCAATTAAAATACCATGTCAGATCATCACGCTCATCCTGCATGATTTTGTTGAGCACGACGACACAAGCAATCATAACCCCCCACATTTGATCTTTGGACCATGTTCTAGCAGGTTAACAAACAAACAATAGCCCAACGAATTTGTAGCATACCAAATGTTTCACATCCATTCTCACTCTACTAGTGTTGTGCAGACAGAGATATTTGGTTACCCAGCGGTTTAGGATTATTTTCACAAATATTGTCCAGGAATTATAGGAATTTTTGAAACTCAAAATTTTTCGATTTTGAATTTTCAAAAAAACAAACAAACTATGTGTAGCTCGGGCACTATCAGCACTTTTCGAGGAAATATCCTCATCAAGTTGGTGTATTGTAGATACCTCTCTATAGAGGTGCTGTCGTTGTACCATCTCAAAGAAATGGTATCTCGAGGTTCTGATGTCTCGTGGATCTGGACCGGGGGGAACACCACCACTCCTCCCATTGCCCAAAATCGCCTCTGGCACCCTCTGCGCCGCGGGAGTAAAAGATTATTATCGTGCTCCCTTCTCTCGGTGTCTGAAGATTAAACCGACTCAACAACAGGTCGCGTCAGGCCGTCGCTTTTCATCTGGCTGCTACGTTACGCCGTCAGGCCGAAGGGATATCGCTTTTGGACTTGGACGCCGACCAGAGAAGAGAAACAAAAGGGCGGGGCGGGAACGGCGTGTTCTCGTTTTCAGATGAGCGGCACGGCTTGGTCTTGTCCCTCCACAACTCCACGTGAAGCAACTTCGCGGCGGGACCTGACAAAACAAGGCGGAAACGACGGGTCCACGAGCTTGGGCGGTGGTGCCGGGCGGCTCCGCGGAGTAATACACTGTGTTTGTGTCCACTATAATTTAAGTGTATGGAACTTAGAGATGATACACTGTGTTTGTGTCCACTATAATTACTATCTCATCCGAGTAACGTGGAATAAATAAGAGAGCGCCGTCTTCTCAACAACTATTCATGCACCCCTGAACCCAGTAAGCGACGATGTTGGTAAGATGTCCAATTTTTCTTGAATAAAATACTCTCATGATCCCCTTACGAAAAAACTTAGCTATTCCGGAATCAGCTCTCTAAGACAATACTAAATCATATTTCCATATTTCACGGTTGCTTATCCAATAAACTGTAAAATAGTATGACCATAATGTGACACCACCAAAACAAGAAAATGTAAAAATAACGTTTAAGTTACGTAAAATGGTGGCTTAACTTTTTTTTTTGTATTTGCACATGTTGTAATCTGAGCACACGACTAGGCTAGACTAGAGAGAAGGAGAAGAAGAAGAAGAAGAAAGAGAGATGGTATTTCGAATTCCCGGAAAGGTTCATCCTCCTCGACTTCCTCCCGGAAACCACCTCCGTAGGTTGTAGCCTGTAGGCAGATTATTTATTCATGAATAAATAGGGTGTTACGCTTCTGAGCGGTCTGAATGAAGATAGATCGTTCTGTTCATCTCTCTATGATTGTGTTGGTAATTTCGGGGACGTCACACCCGAAAACCATTATAGAAGCCTCCTCACACCCCTTGTCGAACTTATAAAAGGGATACCCAGTACTCCTGATATCCGTGTGGTCCATGACACGACCGATATCATGAGAGTTAGGAATTGTTTTCACAAATGTCGCTGCCCTCCCATCGACGAAAAATACCATTACAACTTGATGTATTCTAGGAGTAGATAGTAGTCTACATCTCTCTAGAGCTGTCTGTTTGTACCATCTCTTTCCCACCGCCAAAATCGCCCCCGACTCTCGGTATCTGAAGATTAAACCGACTCAACAACATGTCGCGTCAGGCCGTCGCTTTTCATCCGGTCACTACGTTACGTAGATCCTACCAAAACCCCAGGCCGAAGGCATATATCGCTTTTGGACTTGGAACGCCGACCAGAGAAGAGAAACAAAAAAGGGCGTGTTCCCGTTTTCAGACGAGCGGCGCGCGGCTTGGCGTCAAGTCGAAGCAACTCGGCGTACCTGGCGAAACAACGCGGAAACCACGAGTCCACGAGCTTGGGCGGTGGTGCCGAGCGGATCGTGGTCCGTGGCGTCTGGGCCGCTTGCGGTTAACCTTGTTTGTTGTTTCGGGCCGAAAGAGCTAGGGAAGGTGGTTTAGCGCCAATGGCCCATGGCAGGTAACTACGTGTACTGGGCCGAAGCTCGCGCGGCGTATCCATGGGCCAATACCAAAATCGAACTGTCCACACAAGAAAAGAAGATCAAACTCTGCTAAAACAAAAAGAAAAGAAGATCAAAAGCGAATGAACAGATCGATCCCGAATACAGTAGTACTAGTACATTCATCTACAAATCCAGTTTGGAATACTCTATGGAAACCTAAATCCAATTTTTTCCTTCTTGTTTGAGAGCACTTCGCGGTATTATATATTCCTGTAAAGCCGGTCCTAGCTAATCGCCGTATCGGCACAAGTGGACAGTGCCCGATTTGTTCTTGCTGGTATTCGCGCGCGGTGGAACCGACGGCAGCAAACACATAATGATCATGTTCCATCACTTGGCAGGACTGCAGCTTCAAACTTGCAATTCAAGGAATTTGCTTACATCATCTTAGAGCGGAGAAGAATCGGTCAGCCGGCCGGGGTTGGCCCATCCCATGTGAATTGGAGAAGACCTCCGGTGGGATGGGCTATGCCAAAGTGAATGTCGATGCATCTTTTCAATCCGAGGAGAATATAGATGAGGATCCGCTGGTGCGATTATAAGGGACAGATTTGGGCAGTTCTTGGCAGGTTTCACGCACGCACATGTATCCTAGGTTTTCAGCTCGTTCTTGATTTGGAAAGTCCGGGTCGCTCCCACTCCCATATGTAGCCGCTTTGCTTGGTTAATCATCCAAAACTGTTTTTGGACCGGCATACCGTCTTGCTCGACTTACCTCGTCTGAGACCGTGGCTCACCTCTGTTTCCAATGTTGATTCTCCATCAGGATATTGTAGTGTATGCTCAGCCTATCATTGCCAATGGAAGCACCAGTTTCTGAACGAACAGATCGATCCCTAACAGTACATCAGCTACAAATCCAGTTTGGAATACTCTATGGAAACTTAAACTGTCGGGTTTCTTTTAGTTGGAGAGCACTTCACGGTCTTATTCCTGCGAAATCGGTTCAAGGTAATTGCCGTATTCGCACAAGCGGACGGTGTCTGATTTGTTCCCATGGAGCCCAAGACACCCTTCCCTCAAAAAAAAAAAAACTAAAAAAAAACTTCATCTGTATCGAAGTCCAGATACTATCCATCTAACAAACGAAGTTCAGATACTATCGCGTGACGGGAAGAGCATATCCTCCCGGTATTATAACACATTTTGAGCAAATTTTGAAATTTCATAAAATTTGGATAAAAAGTTTCGCGCGTACATCTTGAAATTATGTATGCTCATAAAGTCGTTTCACGTAAAAACGATTTTTTTATGTCGTGTGTAAAAAAGATAAAATTTGGTGTTGAAAAAAGCTTTTCACGAAACTTTTTTCTTGTCTTCTTTTACACATGTCACAAAAAATATTGATTGTTCGCGAAACTTTTCGTACACATATAAATGTCGAGATGAAATTTTTTGACATCTCAAAATGTTCTTTACGGTGGTAAGACCATATGGTAGCTTCCATGTGCCAAAACTTCACCTCTCCCATCACGGCCTTTTCCACTAGTCGCCAACAGATATGTTCAGCACGAGCTCCCCATGGCACATGTGATTACCATTTTTGTAATGAGCATGCGTCGCCCTCTGCTCCCTGTCCGATCTCCGATCGATGCGGCCATATATGCCTGTGCGCTGAAAGCCATTAAACTATACTCCTATAGGATCACGAATTCACGATTCCATGACATATATAATCTGAATCATCAGTACTTCAAAACCAATATACATACTGATAAACGCTGTGGGTAGCCAGTCCCGAACGACACGATGCACGCTCTGAGATCTTTGACTAAGGAGAATCATATCGCGATCGCACGCACGCACTTTAGGTGGCGAAGCTCGGACGACAGCGCGCCGCAAGGCAGAGGGTGCGCATGTCGATCTCGTGTCCAGTCGCGACGAGGCGGTGCGCATGTTGGTTGGAGAAGGCGGTCACGGAAATTAAAATCGAGATGGAGGCTTGTGGATGGAGGATAAGCGCTGCGGGGTTTGGACAGCGTCGATGGCAACAACAAAGGCGATGGAGAGAGCGTAATGGCAGCGGGTGGTGGCGCCGCATGTCGTTGCTATGCTACCCGGGAGGAAGGAAGCTTCCCGGAAAGCGCCCGCAGCTACCACCACGGCGAGACGCACTAATTGCGGCTAACCCCCATGCCCCCATTGTATTGGCCTCCTTCACTTTGATCGGCGTGGCAGCATGCATGATTGTCCTCGCACGTCGCTGATGAATTCATCAGGACAGGACAGGACAGAGCGGTGTTGCTCCCGATCTCAAGACACTGTTCTCGATCCCCATGTCGATCAGCTTCGACCGTGTACGCGAAAACCAAATTCTCAGAGCAAAAACACGGCTGTTGGCTGGGTTCCCACTTTGGGAAATCCGCTTTCAAACCCAGGTACATATGTACCCTGTATTTGAAAAGCAAAGTTCAACATGTCGAAAAAATTTAAGCTTATTTTAGTACCAAAATCTGTCTTTCATACGTAGACCACGAAAAAGGTCGGTTTTTTACGAAACAACTTCGTGAACATATATGATGACAAGATATATGCATGGACTTCTTTATAATTTTTTTTTGACATTTCGAAACACATCTAAAATAGTTTTTAATTACCTGGTGCATTTGCACCCGGCAGCCAAAACGACATCCCCTCTCTCTCCCTACTCCGTTCCTTGAGAGTCGCGTTGTGCCCCGGCTCCTCCCCCTCCTCTCTAGCGGCCTTGCCAGCCGGAGATGTTGGGGGAGGGGAGATCGTCCCTCCTCTGTACATAGGTGTAGCTCTAGGTTTAGGGTTTGTGTGTGTTGGTCCTACTTGGCGTCTGGCTATATGCCATGTTCTCTCATGCTTGCGAGCAACGCCAACAACGTGTCTATCTTCCTCGGTGGCTGCGATTCATGGCGGGGCGATGGGGGCTGGATCTGGCGGAGGCAGCTTAAATAAGCTCGTTTCCTGCAGATCTGATGGCTATGGTTAGCAGGTAGAGATCTCTTCTGTTCCTCGTCATGGAGGTGAGCAAGAAGGTGACCTCTACCCTACTGCCTGTTGGGAGCCGATTCGACAAAATGGATGCTCGAAACCTGCTCCGGGGGAGGGGGGGGGGGGATACATGGCGGCTCTTCGCTGGCTGCCATCCAAGATGGTCGAAGGGCGACTCCTCCCCCCTCCCTTCTTCGTCGGCTTCAGTCGCTTCCGACCGGTTATTGACGGTGAAAATCAACCTATAGGCCGTCGTGTCAAGATGGAGACCCCTTGGCTCCGGTGCAGCTCGCTCCCGACGCCTCACCCCAAGTGGTTTTGTCCCCGGTGGTGTTGTGCTTGACTGCGCCGTGGTTCTCCGATGCGGTGGTAAAGGATCTGGACCCGGTTGCGTTTCTACTTTTAGATGTAGGGTCCTTTGTAAAAATTTTATGGACCTGATTGTAATTTCTAGTTTTTATGGTCTTTTCTGTATTATATGCCACAAGAACAGTGAATGAAAACTTGTAGGTCCCTCTGAAACCGCCCCTGTTCCAAAAAGGAAAAAAAGCCCCCCAAAGCAAGGCGACAAAGTATTTTTCTGGTGAACTGTGACAGTTTCACACGTACGTTCACTGCCAGGCAGACGGAGAGTCCTGTGTGTAGATCGGCGGTCGAGTCGAATTGACCGGATGGGACCTGCTAATAATTCCCCCCGTCACCATCACCCAGTGGATTTCCTCCCCATCGGTGGGCGTAGGCCCACCCATAATTCTATCCCGAGATCAGCACCACCACCACCATCGTGGAGGAGTACGTCTGGACTGTGGACTGTGGTGCGCGCGCATGATCGGCACTTATTAAAGCGAGGAGCCTTGCAAATAAAGCCACCCCCACCCGCCCGCACCACTCTGCCTACCGATCGATCGAGGCACCAACGAGGAGAGGCCGACGGCGACGGCGGAGCACCTTCCCCAAATGGCCGGCGCGTGCTCGGAGTGGGCCGGCTCACGTGCATAGCCCGTCGATAGCAGACCTCCCTGCTAGCTGTGGCCCTGCCTGCCGGTGCGTTGCGTGCGTGCGTGCGTACCTCCCGTGTATGGTCCTCATGGCCGGGATGCTTCCTGGCGTGGAGTGCGCGCGGCGGCGCCGGATGCGGCAGGCCGGGGCGGACCAGGCGGCGGCCGGGGGAGCGAGGCGGATCTCCTTCTGCCTCTACGCGGCTGGCCACGGCGCCACCGCCGCTCATGACCGCACAGTGGGCGCCGGCAAGGTACGCGGCGATCGATCTCGGTTTGGTGTGTTTCTCGGAGGAGTAATCTTGTTCTCGTGGAGTGATTGGTTTGCTTGGGTGGGAAATGAATCTCGCAGCAGAGGAGCGGCGCCGTCATGGAGCTGCTGCACGGGTGGACGCTGGACAGCAATGCGCGGGAGGCCAGGGAGAGGCTGGACCAGAAGCTCAGGAGCAACAACCGAGCCGCCGACACCGCCATCAAGAGGCATCACAGCACGGGGAGCATCAAGCCGAGCAGCAGAGCCAACGGAGGGGGCTCGTGCTCCGCCTCGGCGGCGGCGGCGGCGGCGACGGGCGTGCAGCGCGAGGTGTACTCGAAGAAGGGCGTGATGCGGCGGCTGATGCGGTGGAGCCGGCTGCGGTGGGAGGCGGCGGAGCAGGCGGAGTGCGCGGTGTGCCTGGACGAGTTCGCGGCGGGCGACGTGCTGGCGCACCTGCCCTGCGGCCACCGCTTCCACTGGGCCTGCGCGCTGTCGTGGCTCGACGGCGCCTCCAACTCCTGCCCGTTCTGCCGCGCCGCCGTCGACGCCGCCGCCTCCTAGCGACATGCGGTGGCCGGTGGCTCGCCGCGCAACTGATGCACACGATCACCATGCTTGCGAGGCACTTGTGGTCGTGTAGTGGTGTCACCGGATCGATGGAAACGCCCGGAAATGGCTCGCCGGGTTGCATGCATTTTGGTGCATCCGTGCATGATCCGGTCTGCCGTTTCTGTTTTCCGGCGAGTGATCGGTGACGAGGAGGTTGTTTTTGGTGGGTATCTTGTGTACATGCAACCGTCGATAATGTCCGGTGTGTTAGTGTTACATCATCATCAAGAAAAAAAAACATGTAGATTAAGAGCTTAATCAGAAAGTGTCGGATTTTGTGCTTATCTCCACGTCGTACTCGTATCCGAATTCTCGCAGGTGATTCACTATGATGGCGTCATGCATGCAGAGTCAGGCCGTGGTTGACACTGTTTAGCCTTTGACACTCTGAGGCAGTAGACAGTGGTTCTTGGCAAGAAGAACAAAATTCCATTCAGCCAACATTTTTTGTGGAGCCAACTTTATTAGTACTAGCTAACAATAAATATAGTAGGAGTAACAAAGTTAGTAACATGAATACCACCAATGCCAAAAAAAAATGATGTGGCAAATAATTAAAAGAGAGAGGCATTTGGGGTAATATAATATGTTACCATCACATATCTCTTCCAATATAGTGACCCTACAAAGTAATATAAATTAAGATCTCTATCTTAAAACGCAGTCATGACAGTACTCACTATGAAATGAAGATAGTAACATAGACACTAACATATGTATGTTACTGGTCTAACTTACTCTTCGCTATGGCCAATATATGTGCCCGCGTTTTATCTGTGTATCCCCATATCTCTTTCTCTCTCTCAAGTTTCAATAAAGTATATTATTTTTGTGACGAGTACCTATGCAAAAAAAAATAGGATGGGTAATTAGGAGGAGTTTGGATGAAATTACCCTTTTATAGACCGTTAGTGAGAATCTAAATTAATGTGAGGCATTTTCCGTATGGATAGAAGAATTCTGAGTTTGGGTATTTAGAAATCAGGTTTATAGTGGAATTCTAGGAAAACAAGTTTTGAATGTTTTCCAACTTTTCTTTTACCTTGACCTTGTACAATTGTTTGTTTGGAATTGGATATTGTCATCAAACTAAGAAGCTAAAAGAGAAATCGTAGGTGCATATGACTGCATGACTTACGGGTCGAAAGTGGAGGAAAAAAAAGGCGATCTAGTGGAGGCTAGGGTTTCCATCCTCCTCATCGGTGACATTGCTGGTCCGCCTCGCCCCCGGTGGCCCTTCAGCCCTTGGACGTGTGGGGGTTTGCGACATCTCTTCGTTGGGAGGATATATCCTGTTTATTTTAACTAGTTTACGTATCTTCGTCGGGGTGGTGAGGCGATGGCTGAGAGCGTGTGGAGTCGTGTTTCTGGCCGATCTTTTGGAATCTAGCCCATTTTCGTAAGCGTGGTGTGGTCGCGGGCTGACCCTTCTGATCGAAGATTCTCATAATTGTCGATGATTGTTGCTCTAGTGCGCTGGTCCTCTGGGTCTTAGCAGGACTACTCCATGCCTGTCTGGTACTGCAATAAGTTGTACTACTGTAATATTTGTGCGGCTTTAGCGTGAAAGGGGCAAGGACGGCGGCGCGCCTTCGACTCGCTCCAATGCTTATAGTCGTAGGTATGTGGTTCAAGAGCTTTTATATTTTTTTCTACTTTCAGATTTCCTTTTTATTATGACTGATTGTTAATGAATCTATGGACCTTTTTGAAAAAAGAACAGAAAAAATGAAAAAGTAGTTGAGATCTAGTAGGGCTGAAACACGCTTGTACTAAAACGTGGAAAAGTTGTTTTTCAAATACCCGGATTTCCGGTGTTGTGAGAACCTAATAATTTTGTATATCTCCTAATTAGTCAGGTAATCCTAACATAGTTTTAGTTTGTCACGGTAGTTTTCTTGTTGTCTGAAATCCCATTCTGTGTTGTATCCAAACAACCCTTAGGCCCCGATTGGTTTGCAGTTTAATTTTCCGTCGGGAAGAAAAACGACGGAAGCAATGTAAAATATATAGATATACTGAAGTCATGAGGTCCGTAATTTTTTTCCGGTCGTTTCCGGTCGTTTCCGGTCGAAATATGGCGATCCAAGCGCGCCCTTAATGGATAGTTTGATCCTCGATATGCTACAAATTCCCCTTCGTTTGAATATGACGCAAAGCTTGAGATGACGGCTGTCCATTAGTTTTATCAGCTATTTCTCGTCTTTTTCTAGTGACTCACTCTGCTACGTCCAAGGATATCATCTCCGGTGACATTTGCGTCCACGCTAATACCTACCGCCTAGCTAGCCACGAGTGTAACTTTCTCACCGTCCTCCTGGCGACAAATTAATTAAGAAGTGAAAATCGTGATCGAGCTCGACGACAAATTAAATTAACTTTCTCACCGTCGTCTCGCCACCTTGACGACTGAGGAGGACCGAATAAGCAATCAAACCGAATGAGAAGAACGTATATATTGCCACTGAAAGCGGAGCGTATTTTGGCTTCCGGGTGTACACCCACACTTTATTTAAAATACAAAAAACATTTAAAAAAATGTTCATATGTGCATCTTCGTATCCTATATATTCACAAAGTTATTTCATGAAAATATGATTTTTTATGGTCTATATAAAAACGATAAATTTTGATGTTAAAATTGGACTTTTCACAAGACATATTTTTGTCTTTTTACGCAAACCACACAAAATATCGGCTTCCCTCGAAACTCTACGTGCGCACATAGAACGTTGGTTGTATGCACCGCATTTATTTCTGATATTTTCTGACATTGTAGAATATCTTTATTTTATACAGAGCATATGTACATGAGAGTCAAGGTGAATTTTACGGTGCAAGCCTACATACTGGTGGTTACTGCAGTTCACTAGCGCGTTTATGCGCACAAACGTGGCGCGCATTTGTTCGTCGTCTGCAAAGACGAACGCACTGCCTTTTGCTGAAGAAGGAACTTTAACCTCCAAAGCAAAGCGACGGCATTACGATTTCAATAATTTTCCATCGGCTGAATCATGTGACCATGTCAGGGAATGAAAAAGTGTACAGCTTCTTCACTTTATGTTTGTGGTTAATTAGTGTGGACCACTTTTCCACTTTTCTAATTGCGATTGGTTAGAGTGGACAAAACTGATCCTGTTGCAAGGTAGAAGAGGAGGTGTTCATGGGCTACCGGCCCGTAATAGGAACAGTATCTGGGCCGATTGAATCCATGGGCCGGTCTAAAAGGGACTAGCAAAGGAACTGTTGTACTCCTCAAATTCGGTTTAAATGTCGCGAGAAAAAAACTGAGGAGATATATAACTTAGTATAGTACAACTCGGGACAGTTATTTGGGATCGGAGGGAGTAGTATTGTTCGAGTCCATAATTCCGATAATATAACAGGGTAACTACATTTAGTACAATACATGGGGAGTTTGAAAAGTTGGACGTGAAGGAGACGGGTATATTTTTTTTTCCGAAATGGGGCTGGCCCCTGCCTCTGCATCAAAATGATGCATATGGCCTTTATTATTTTATTTTATTCTTCGTCCAAACATACAAAAGACCAGTACAGATCATGGGTCAGATAGGGTCGATACATGAATCAACCATCTGAACATACAACGAGAAGGAGCCCTATGACACATCAACAATCTAACCGGTTATGCAGCCGCCAACCGCACTGGTTGTATAAAACCTTGGCTACCATCTTCAAAATGTTGCACCCAGAATCCATGGCATTGCGATGCTCCACTGGTTGGAGATAAGACCACGTACGGATCCAATGGGTAACCAACGGGATAACCTGCAAAAAAAATGTTTGTTTCCGTTTGTTAAAAACATGATCATTACGTACATTCCAAATGGCCCAAAGCACAGCACACACTCCAACCCTAATAAGTTTCAGATTTATTTTAGAAATGCCCTTGAGCCAATTCCCAAAAAAGTTGTTGATATTTTTAGGTGGTGTCAGGCTAAACATGTGCACTATTCGCCAGATAGTTTTTGCAAAGTGACAGTCGAAAAAATAAGTGTTGAATTGTTTCATCTTTTTCACAAAAACAACACCGTTGATTCCCAGTCCAATTTCTCCTTGCTAAGTTATCTTTGGTTAGAATGACCTTTCGGTGAAGGAACCACATGAAAATCTTAATTTTCAGAGGAACCTTCCTTTTCCAAATATATTTGCGTAAATATTGAGTGTGCCCGTTTAGGAGATCTAGATACATAGACTTTACAGTAAATAAACCGGAGGAGGTTAAACCCCAAACAAACTCGTCTTGTGTGTTTGTGAGGTTTATGCCCATCAAATGGTTCACGAGATGCAGCCATTTATCCCACTTATTTCTAGTTAATGATCTACGAAACGATATATTTAACGAAGTACCCGATAAAGTGTCAGCCACCGAAACTTGTTTTCGTTGGACACAATACTAAATAACATCGGGTATTGCTGTGCTAGTGGCGAGTCGCCTAGCCAAGTATCTTCCCAAAACCTGGTACTCATACCGTCTCCAACTTTAAAAAAGCCTCTACTAAAAAAGTCATCTTTAACTTTCATTAGCCATTTCCAAAATGGCAAATCAAAAGGCCTAGCCGTCACTTGAGATAAAGTTTTCGTTTGTAAGTATTTGTTGTGTATTAATTCTTGCCAAACTCCTTCTTCATTTAAGAGTTTGAACAGCCACTTACTAAGCAAACACATATTTTTTAACTCCAAAACTTCAATACCGAGCCCCCCTTGGTCTTTGGGTCGGCACATAATTTCCCATTTTGTTAACCTATATTTCCATTTGTGACCATCACTTTGCCAGAAGAATCGTGATCTAAACATATCAAGTCTCTTGCGAACCCTTTTGGAATCTCAAGAAACGAAAGCATGAACATAGGAAGGCTAGTGAGAACCGAATTTATCAATATTAACCGGTCTCCATAGGATAGCAATTTCCCTATCCAGCTACTTAATTTATTCTCAAATCTATCTTCTACCGATTTCCAATCACTGTTCTTAAGTTTGCGGAAATGTATTGGAATTCCTAAGTATGTGAAAGGCAAGGTTCCCGGCTCACATCCAAAAAGTTGAGTGTATTCACTCTCCGCATCTTTTGCATTGCCAAAACAATAAATTTCGCTCTTGTGGAAATTTATTTTCAGCCCCGATAATTGTTCAAAGATACACAAAATAAGTTTCATGTTTAGAGCCTTTTCTAAATCATGTTCCATGAAAATAATTGTGTCGTCTGCATATTGTAAAATAGATACTCCCCCGTCCACTAAATGAGGGATAAGACCAGCAACTTGGCCATCCTCCTTTGCCCTATTAATCAAAATAGCAAGCATGTCGACCACAATGTTAAATAGGGTGGGAGATAGAGGATCCCCTTGTCGTAAGCCCTTCCGGGTTTGAAAATAGTGACCTATGTCATCATTCACCTTCACACCCACACTCCCACGACTAACGAATTGGTTAACCCATTCACACCAAACAGGATCAAAACCTTTCATGCGCATCACTTGTTGAAGAAAGTTCCAGTTAACTTTATCGTATGCCTTCTCGAAATCTATTTTTAGGAGAACTCCATCCATCTTTTTTGTGTGTAACTCGTGAATTGTTTCATGCAGAACAAGCACGCCTTCTAAAATATGCCTCCCTGGCATAAAAGCCGTTTGGGTAGGTCTGATTACTGTTTGAGCTACCTCGGTAATACGGTTTGTGCCAACCTTTGTGAAAATCTTGAAACTCACGTTAAGGAGGCATATAGGTCTATATTGTTGAATCTGAATTGCATTTTCTTTCTTGGGTAAAAGAATAATTGTCCCAAAGTTTTGACGGAACAGAGGCAACGCACCCTTTTGAAAATCCCTAAACATTGCAAACAAATCATCTTTAATAACATCCCAACACTTTTGATAGAATTCAGCTGGAAACCCGTCTGGTCCCGGGGCTTTATTCTTTTCCATTTGCATTATTGCGTCGTGAATCTCTTTCTCGGTAAACCTAGCTGTGAGAATTTCATTTTCTTGACTTGACAATTGGGGCATATCATGATTTTCGGTTTCTATCAAAGAAAAGTTGTTTGTTGCCGGTGCGCCAAATAACTTCTTATAGAATTCCGAAATATAAACTTTTATATTTTCCTGTCCAACTATTGTTCCTTCGTCCTGTTCCAACTGAAAAATCTTTTTCTTCCTATGCTTTCCATTAGCAATTAGGTGGAAATATTTAGTGTTATTCCCCCCTTCCTGGACATGTTTAACCTTTGCTCTTTGAGCCCATTTAGCCTCTTCAACTCGACGAAGTTTAGCTAACGAATCATTCGCTTCCCTCAACATATCTCTCTCGGAATTAATGAGTGGTGCATTTTCTGCTTTTTTATCTAGAAGGTCAATAAGATGTAACAACCGGTCTTTCTCTTTCCTGTACTCTCCACTTAAGTTCTTAGCCCAACCTTTCAAAAAGCTCCTCAAATGGCGAATCTTATTTTGCCAGATTTCTATACTAGACGTACCATGCAAAATAGAGGCCCACTCTCTCTTTATTATATCCATAAAACCTTCTTGGCTAAACCAGGACAGTTCAAAAGAGAAATGTGGCTTATTCCCTAGGTGAGCTTGTTCACCTGAATCAAGAATAAGAGGTGTGTGATCCGAACCAGCTCTAGGGAGAGCACAAACCGAGACTAAAGGGAATTTGTGTTCCCACTCAACACTTGCGAGAATTCTGTCTAGCTTTTCGTAAATTGGTTTGGCACGCCTACTAGCCCATGTAAATTGCCGGCCTGACAATATTTCGCGCAAATCCAAACTTTCAATGATGGCATTAAACATGAATGGCCATCGAGAATCAAAATTTTCATTATTTTTCTCTTATTTTCTCTGAATAATATTAAAATCCCCACCAACTAGCATAGGTAGAATTTCATTATTGCATGTACGGGCTAACTTAGCTACAAACTCATGTTTGTGTTCGTCCTGAGCAGCACCATAAACCGGAACTAGTGCCCACTCGAAACCATCAATTTTTGAACACAACTTAAACTTAACACATCTATCTCCATGTGAGACGTTATTGACGTGTAGAGTTGTGGAGTTAATTCCAACGAGCATACCCCCTGACCGCCCTTGTGGTGGTAGGCAATACCAATGATAATCAAAACCTCCCGACAACTTCTGTAAGAAAGGTGCCGTAAAATTCGATCTACCAGTTTCCAAAATGGCAAAGAAATCTAGCTTTTGTTCTCTAATAACTTCAATCACAAGTAAATGTTTTGCTGTATCACGAAAACTATCACTATTCTAAAAACACCCCCTCATTATAATCCAGGTCGTTGTTTAGTTCTTAGTCTATCACTTCTTCTAACTACCGAATTAGTTTTAGCATTTTTCTTACAGACCCTTGTTGTCTTTATTGGCCGTGGAGTATGATCCTTGTGATCCTCTAAGACCTTTTGTTCTTCCAATTGCAGATCATCACTTAAATCTATTGCCTCTTGTAAAACAAGGGATCCCATGTCATCCTGTTCAACTAATTCATTTCCACTGCTACGTTTCAATATAGTCAACGACCGATTAAAATCTAAATCTTTTATTAAGTCTACCGAGCTAGCAATTTGTGCAGGAGATTTACCCAAAGATACACCTAGTTTAGATGCTCTAGCGATAACAACTTCAGTAGGAATTGAAGCTAGAGTAAACTTTGGTGAAATAAAAGTACCTGAACTGCTGCCGGGATCACGTGCGTAAGCCTTGTGCTGCGCTCGCTCCATCACCGTTGCATCCGCATTAGGTTGTGCCCTGAGACGATCACTTGATTGGATTCCAGTAACCGAAGACTCGGAAATGCCTCCATACTTGATCACCTCCGCTCTAGAATATCTGCCTCCAAGAAACACCCCTGTACCCCCGGATATTGCTGATTCGGAGGGGGCATGACGACTTTGAAAAAACACTTACCTTCACGGGTTTAATGGGTGGTCATTAAGGCTCATGATCTAGATCAATGGCTCACATTATACACGTGGTGAGTGTGCCTACCTGTCCGTAGCGGAAGAGTGGACGTCTAAATTTGTGATAGAAGGGGTAGACGTCCGCACGGTCCTACCAAATTTCTTAAATCTGAACTTTGTATTTTTTCGCTTGTGCACTACTTAGTAAAGTATATAACCTTTTCTATTTTCTATTTTTATGTATTTTTTTTGGAAACCTAGTAACATATTTATTTTATATTTATCTACATGCATTTTTGTGTGTGTGTGCGGATGTGTAGAAACTTAGTTAAATGTTAGTTTACATTAATTTCTAGAACAGATTCTAAGAAGCCAAAATTGCTCATATGTTTAGTTTAGCCTCCCTGTTAGGTCCCATCGGTTAAGCGCCTCTTTGATTCACAGAATTCTGAAAACACAAGAATAAAAAAACAGGATTATAGTGTCATGCCGAGTTAAATCCTACATGATATATAACCTACAAGATTTTTTGTCAAACAGGAAAAAAAGAAACTGTAACATTACAATTGAGTGGATGGAATTTTTTCTCCCAAACGTAGTGCAATGCAATCGTATGGAAAAATTTCTTAAGGATTCTATTCCTACGAATTAAATGACTTAGGTACAAAAAATTCGTAAGGATCAAAATATTTTGAAATTTTCTTTGAATCAAATGAGTCCGAAGAAAGAACATATTTTTACTAGCCTTCTTGTTTCTTCCCCGAATGTCGTCAAACTATCTCCACCCTTTCCCATCCCTCTCGCCCCGTCCGATCTCACTACTTCCCTCCCGAAGCTCTAGCGCTCGTCTCTCTCTCTCACCTCACAATTCCTCGACCAAATTCTATGAGCTATGGTATTGAAGAGTAACTTGTGTTCCTCTCTGGCGACAGATTGGCGGGGCGTGGCGACATACAAGGGAACGAGATTGGAGCAAATGAATCGGTGGCTGAACAAGGAGGTGCTGATGTAGTCCTCCCACTACTGCTCATCGCCTTGTCGATGACATGACGGATGTTTCCTCCCGTTGTTGTACTGGAAACATCTCGTCAACATGACGAAGGTGAGGCGTACGAATAGGTGGTAGAAGACCAGGGTAATGGCACAAACTGAGCCGATAGAAATCACCTCGACCGTTCTAAAATGGAACGGAAGGACGTCTATTTAGACTAGGGTAATTACGTTCAGTTTAGTCTCATATATAGGTGAAGTTTGAACATATCGGCTTTTGGACGATGTGTAGATTGCAGAGAGTACGACATCTACCGACGCGGGGTCTATAGGCGATCCTCGTGTCCTAGATCAAATTGCTTACATTGCACTTGGTGAGTTGTTCATCTACCATCTCGTTTGGTAGGAGAGAGTGGGTGTTATAATTTGTGGCAGAATCGTAGAATGGGTACTTTCTAATTTTTTGTTCTCTTGTTTTGAACCAAAATTTACAATTTCGGTCGAGCGACACAGCAGTGAGGAAATTGTTCAGGAGGAGCAGGTGCGGGTTTTACCAGCAGTGACAGGGGAGGTGACCTCCGGGCAGGAGATGTCTGACGGTGCGTCCTGCGAGAGGGAGCATGGCTGCGTGGAGGAAGATGTTGAGAGTGCTGATGGGGAGATGCGGCAAATGGTGCCATGCCTGGCCAACCTTGGAGAGCAGATGGTGGTGCTGTACGACGGGGAAGTGTGCATCGACGAACCCGGGATAGGTGCCGTCTTGATGACCGATCAGGGTCAGGCCGGGCAGCAGTTTAAGGGGGGCATCGTCATACCGACACAGGCAGGCTCTGGTCAGCAGGACCTGGAGAGAGGCGCACCTCTGTGCCCCTTGTCGGGCTTCCTTGCCCGGATCGTGGCGCCGCTCGAGGTCTCCGTCTTGGGCACGCCGGCCACGGTGTTGGTCCACGAGAAGGAGGTGGAGACGCCATCTGTGCGGAGGAGCAGCAGGATCGCCAAGCTTTATCCGGAAGGCGTCAACATGGAGCAGCTGGCCATGGAGGCCGTGGCGCGACGGCTCGGCTCGCAGCATGAGGAGGCTAGCTCCTCCGAGTGCCTGCGACAGGACTACTTGGCTCTGTGGGATGGTACCCCTCACGGACCAGGCGGCGGCGGCCATCGACGACCTTGTCCTCTTCGTAAAGAAACCCAAGAAGAAGAAGACGTCAGGGACCGGGGTGGCGCGGCAGATGCCGCCGGAGATGGCCTAGATGAGAGTGGCTTGCGGGGCCATCATCCTCTCGATGTTGGGGATATGGAAGGAGAGGAGCCAGAGGACTTTCTGCAGTGCGAAGATCCATCCAACGGAGGTGACAGATTTGGTGCGGGAAGAGATGACGCTGCGGGCTTTCGCCCACACGCAGAATCCGGGGGATTTGTTTTTCTGTTTTTGCATGTAGAGGGATTTTTCCCTAGCTCAAAATTTTGTATATAAACCTCTATTCTATCTAATCGGATGGCGGATACGACCGCTTTAAACCTCAAATAAAATTACAATTTCCTACTAATTAATAATTAACTCGTGTATTTTTATAGTTTTTATTTGTGCAAGTTGTCAAGAAGTTTTGGGATTTTTAACTGCCGTCTTCTGGTTAGTACCAATATACAAGTTCCGAATCACAAGTTGTAATGACAATATAAATGTCAGAAGGAAAAAAGTCCAACCATGCAAGTTGATGATGGTTGCTAGCTTATCACACTTCATCACCTGAACCTCCTCGTCCGAAACAAAATTTAATTCCAGGCACGGATAGCTACGGGTGTGTGAAACTGGAGCCAAGCATCGAACGCCACCGTTTATGTTTGTCAAGATACCATGTGCCAACCATTCTGGTGACATCATGTCAGCCAAGCACATATATCAATCATACCGATTTCTGTTCCAGGATCCAGAGGAGAGCTCCAGCCTCCTTCGATCGCGTATATAAACGCCAGGAGTCTGTGATCCTCCAGCATCACACTTGGTCACTTGCACCACCTCCAGATACCAATTAGCTATAGCTTAAGCCGGTAGCTACAGCACTCTCATTTCGTCATGGCCACTACCACTTCGTTCCTCGTGGCGGCTCTCGTGCTGTGCGCATGCGCTGTGTCCGTCGTCGGTTCGTCGCACCCCGTGGGCACTGCGAAGATGTCGAGCAACGCCGCGGTGGCGGAGTTCGAGAGTGTCGTCCATGTCGGCGGCCGGAGAGCTGGGGAGGGGAGGATGAGATCGTTGGGACAGAGGACACCGAAGGCGCCTCCTCCTCCAAAATCGAACACGCCGGTAGGGGCAATGCCTTCGTTCCTGGCGCCACCACCTCCGCCTCCTCCTCTTCCATTGTAGATATATATGTTTGGTTCCCTTCCGGCTGCAACTTTGTCGCATCGGTGTCGTGGACGTACGTCGCAGTAACATTTTTGCCGTGCCTGCTCAGTGCTCACTACCGTTGATTCTAGGAACTATCGGTCCCTAGATAGTGTGGACGCACTTGTGATGGATTGGGAATTTGTGTCCCCGTTTGCGTGGCTTTTGAATGGTCTGGTTACAAGCTTCGTGAAGTTGACCGTCCTCACTTTGAGTTTTGATATGTAATGTACCGTCTCTGAAGTCCATAATGTAGGTGTATACTAGATATTATATACACCATTGTTTTCTGTTCATTTCATTCTGCAAAATAGAGTTAACTCGTGAATTTATTCATGATCTTATCGATAGTTACTTCTAACTTCCGCTACATTTGCTTATACCTTACATGAGGCACCGTTAATGTATAACTGATTCATATTCAGGTTTTAACTGGAAGCCTCTTTGATTTACGGAACTCCGGAAACTAGATAAATGAAGAAAAAAAAAGCGTGTTGGGTACCTCCTCCGTTTCTAAATATAATATGTTATAGATATTCAATTTAGTCTACATACGTGATGAATGAGTGAACAATCACTATATATCCGAATAAAAAAAGAAGATGAAACATCTTATAATTTGAAACGGAGATGGCACATTTGTATGCATAATTTTTCTTCTAACAAAGTTTGTTTGATCACATGGGTTGTTTGATTCGAGGAGTGCAAAACCATATGACTTTTTTCTTCAGATTCATTTGTTCTAGATTTCGTATGAAAATTTGCCTCCAATCCCAGAATGAACCTACAATTATCTTGTACACAAGCGAACATCCTTTCAATCATGTGTTTTTTTTAAGATGCACACACTAGTGGTAAATATCTTAGGGAAAATATAAGCGATTAACACTACAAGTCAAACAACCCCATAGGAAAAATTCGAAGTCATAGATTGATGCCACTTGAGAACCAAGAAGAGTATAAGTTCATTTAGACACTCCCTAGCAATATTATTTCTATATATTAGAGTTATTGGCATTGGTCCTTTTCCTGATTTTCTTTAGAAAATTAAAAGCACAATAGTACAAGTTATAGTTCATGATAAATGAAATGCTTGTCAAAGTATGGAAGTAAGTATATACATGTTCCCTACTTCATAACTAGTGGCACATTAAGACATTCACATGACCTCCAATACATCTTTGACTATGAATTTTTTTATGACACAAAATCATGATAAACATAACTGCATTATTTCCTCCATACTAGGTCTAATTGATGCTGAGCGCGAGAGGAGGGTGCAGAGGAGGACCCCTGCGCGTCGCCGTGACAGTGACAGGGACCGCAGAGATGATGACAGGGACCGGCGCCGGCGGGATGATGATGATGACAAGGACCGGCGTGGCCGGGACGACCGTCGCTCGTCCTGGGCAAGCCGGCTTTTCCGTAGCCGCTCCCGTGCTGCGGACAACCGCAAGGACGACATACGTCAAGACCGGCGCGAGGAGAGCCGCCGCAGCAGAGACTTGGGCCGATCGCGACTCTCGCCGTGACGGGAAGCGACATGGGCTGGTGCTGGGATGCCCGGATGCCCGGACCGTCGACAAGCGCCGCTACCAGCGGTTGGCGGATGGATCGGTGATCCCAGCGGCAGGCAGGCGGGCGCGTGACCGCTCGCCATCTGTGGAGCGCGGCATTAGGTGCCTCTCTCCGCAGCCTCGTCTGGAGCGAGGGTAGATCGCTGCCGCCGTCTCCGCGCACGACATCCTGCGACATCATTGAGCTCTACTCCACCGATGCGGGCTGGCTGAGACGGGCCATGCCCTGTCTTGGCCTGCAGGTCTCCCCCGCGCGCCAAGGCCCACCAGGCTTCTTCAACAACTTCGAGCCGTTTAGCCAGATGTCGTCTGCAGCTCCGGTCATCACCCCTGCCTCGCCTGTAACTCCCGTCTTCGTCCCCGCCACACCTGTGGCAGCCACGGCGCGCACTCCCGAGGTGGCGATGTCCGCCACGCTGCTGCAGCCCGAGGTGGTCACCCCCACCACGCCTCTGTTTGTGCCGTCTCCGCCCCCTCTGCTACCTGCACCGACCTGGACGCCACCGCGCGTGCCGACGACGCGCAGGAAGACGTTGGCTGGGGTTACCGGCTTTGCTGGGTTCCCGGTCAGCCGCCACAGCCCTCGTCTCCGGGCCAAGAAGAAGAGCCTGCCGATTGTGAAGCTGGCGGAGAAGGTGATCTGTCAGCGCCTTGGCATTGTTGGAGACGGAGAGCTCGTCACGGATGCGGCCATTGCCAAGCTTGTATCCATGTTTCAGGGGCGTCTGCCAGACATCGTTGTCGCCGCTCTGAGGGCGCTCTTCCGCATGGACTGCGACCTCGCCTCTGATGTTGAAGATGCACTACTAGAGCACGGTGGTGCGGATGCTGTTGACCTGACTGCCGGCACGGCGTCGGAGACATTGCTCTGTTTTAATGTTAGACTATGATGCATTCTGTTTGCTGCCTGTTTGCTGCTATCTTGGCCGTATTCTTCTGCCTTGGCAAGGCCAATCATGTTGATCACCTATGATGTAATCCCTGTTTCCAAATGTTAGACTTGTTTGAACCTATTAACTTTCTGAACTGGAATGTTAGAGGCCTTAATGGCTCCGAGAGAAGAGATGTTGTTCATGCTGCTGTGGCTGCTTCTGCTTGTCACATTGTCTGTCTTCAGGAGACCAAGTTACAAGATGTTGATGTGTATACTGCGGCCTATCTGGGAGGGTATCGCCTCCGCAGCTTTGCGCAGAGACCAGCTATTGGTACAAAGGGCGGAATTCTCATTCTCTGGGATGACAATTTGGTTACGATTAGCAGTGTGGTGAGCACAGCTTACTGCCTCTCGGTCATGGTTACTGTCATCGCCACCTCAACCGTCTTCAAGATCACTGTTGTCTACGGTCCGACTCGCGCTAGTCTTAAAGATGATTTTTTCAATGAGCTCATTGCGGAGAAACCTGCCGCTGGAACTAATGGTTGGTCACCGGGGACTTTAATCAAATTTATCGAGCTAGAGACAAAATCGTGCAAATGTTAACCGGTCTCGTATCACTCGCTTTCGCAACGCTTTGAACACTTGTGAGCTAAAAGAGATCCACCTGCAAAATAGAAGATTTACATGGAGCAACGAGCAACATGATCCTACCATGTGCAAGCTTGATGGATATTTTTGCAATGAAGATTGGGACATTGCTTTCCCATCGCACATCCTCCATGCTTTGTCCTCCTCCCTCTCCGACCATTGCCTGCTTATGCTTGCAAGTGATAGTGGTCCCAAGAAGCCCAAATCTTTCCGCTTCGAGAATTTTTGGATCAAAATGCCGGGTTTTGAGGCGATGGTTAAAGAGGCTTGGGGTGACCGTGGTGGCTATGTTGAGCCATGCCAAGTCCTTTTCCACAAGTTAAAAAGCACGCGCCAAAAACTGAGGAAGTGGAGCAAAACCCTCTTCTCGAGCGCCAAGCTCCAACTTCATATGGCTTTGGAGATCATTCTTCGTTTTGATATCACCCAAGAATCTTGAGAGCTGAGCCCGGAGGAGAGTGATCTAAGAATGAGGTTAAAGAGGAGAGTCATTAGCTTGGCGGTGCTTGACCGGTCTCGGAAAAGGCAAAGCTCGAGGGTCGCAAACCTCAAGGAAGGAGATGCCAATACAAGATACTTCCACCTTAGAATAAATGCACGACGACGCAAGAACCATATCCATAGGTTGAAGCACAATGGTGGATGGGTCACCGACCATAGTCAAAAAGAGGCAATTGTTCAAAGTCATTTTGCCGAAGCCTTCATGAGGAGTGGGCCTCGTACCTCGGATATCAATTGGTCGATCATCCCTCAACCCCTATGTGACTTCTCTCATCTTGGCGATGACTTCACCGAAGGGGAGATAAAGGGGGCTGTTTTTGGCTCCGCAAGTGACAAGGCGCCGGGCCCCGACGGCTTCACCGGAGCCTTCTTTAAGTCGTGTTGGGACATCATCAAGGCTGACCTTGTTGCGGTTGTCAATCAGTTCTCCACTCTACATACCGCAAATCTTCATTGGCTGAACTCCGCTAACATTGCTCTTATTCCAAAGAAAGAAGGGGCGGAGGAGATCACTGATTTTCGACCCATTAGTCTCATCCATGCCGTGGCAAAAATTATCTCCAAATTGATGGCTACTAGGCTTGCCCCTCTTATGAATGACGTTGTCTCCCACGCGCAAAGTGCCTTCATAAAGAAGAGAAGTATTCACGACAATTTTCTCTATGTTCGAAACCTTGCTAGACGGCTCCACAAGAATAAAATGCCAACTCTCCTCTTCAAACTTGATATTAAGAAGGCCTTCGATTCGGTTCGTTGGGACTACTTGATTGACCTGTTGAGGCATCTCGGTTTCCCTCCCAAGTTTTGTGATTGGGTCTCCGCCCTTCTCTCCACGGCCTCCTCGAGAGTCCTTCTTAATGGTGTGGCCGCTGGAACCAAGGCGACCCCTTATCCCCGCTTCTCTTTGACATCGCAATTGATCCCATCCACCACATCCTTTGCAAAGCGACTGCGCAAGGCCTCCTTCATAAGCTAAGGGGTAGAATCCCTACCATTCGGACCTCCCTATACGCCGATGATGCGGCTATCTTCATGGCCCCTATCAAAAAGGACATTGATTTCCTTGCCTCTACGCTTGCCCTCTTCGGCAATGTGACGGGCCTTGTCACCAATTGTAGCAAAAGCCAAGTGGTGGCCATTAGGTGTGAGAATGTGGACCTCGACACTATCCTTCAAGCTTTTCCGGCCTCCCGTACTACCTTTCCGATGAAGTACCTTGGGCTGCCATTGACGGTTGGAAGGCTAAAAAGCTCCCATTTCCAACCCCTCATTGATAAAGCGGCAAGTAAACTCGTTCCTTGGATGGGGAAGCATGCTACCATGGCGGGCCGATCCGTGCTTGTTAAGGCGGTTCTCACTAGTGTGGTTATCTACTTCATCACCGTGATTGATGTCCCGGCGGGGGTTCTTAAAAAAATTGATGGCATCCGAAGAGCTTACCTTTGGGCGGCTTGCGACAAAGTGTCGGGTGGCAAATGCAAGGTCAATTGGGATTTGGTTTGCAAACCTAAAGATAGGGGAGGTCTCGGGATTCTCAATCTCGACAAGTTTGTGATGGCGCTCCGCCTTCGGTGGCTTTGGCTTGAGTGGGTGGATGACTCTAAAACTTTGATTGGCCTTGGGAATCTTTGTAGCTCAATGGACCGTGAATTCTTTGCGGCTACCACTAGAGTGACTATTGGCAATGGAGAGAAGGCGAAATTTTGGAGTGACCCATGGTTGGAGGGGTGCTGCCCGAAAGATATGGCCCCTCTCATATATTCTATCTCCACATCCAAAAATGCTACGGTGTCCAAAGCTCTCTACAACAATTGGTGGATCTCCAAAATCAACATGGATGAAGGATTAACCGTTGAACACATCACTCAATACATCGCTCTTTGGGGAAAGCTTGAGAATGTCCACCTCACACCCGATGAACCGGACTCGATTGTATGGAAGCTGTCCAATAATGGTTGCTACTCCGCCAAGTCGGCATACATGGCGCAATTCCTTTCCCTCACCTCTTCGGTGATGCCTACCTTGGTGTGGAAGCCGTGGGCGCCGCCAAAATGCAAGCTCTTTGCTTGGTTGGTCCTACAAAATAGGATTTGGACAACGGATAGATTAGAGCGAAGAGGGTGGGACAATTGTGGATGGTGCAAGCTTTGCAATCGAGTGCAAGAGTCGGCAGCGCACCTCCTCTTCCAATGTATCTTCTCTTCTAGAGTTTGGACGGTGGTGAAGTCTTGGTTGGGCATGCGGGACATTTTCCCTTCGGATTGGAGGGTAATCCCTACGGTCAAGGATTGGTGGGAGGAGGTGATCCACGGAGGTTCCCAACATGGCAAAGCTCTTGCTTCCTTGGCCATGCTCGTATCTTGGGAGCTTTGGAAAGAACGTAATGCCCGCGTCTTCCGTAATCAATCTTCCACTATGGAGATGGTGGCGAATAAAATTAAGGACGAGACTAGGTTATGGTCGCTAGCGGGGGCTAAGGCCTTGAGTGTTTTGATGCCGCGAGAGTAGACTGTTTTTAAGGCCAAGCTTTGACTTGGCCATAACTTGTAACAATTCTAAAAAATTTCCTCTTAATTAATGAAAATGGCAAATCTTTTGCCTTGTTTCAAAAAAATAATAATAAATTTTTATTTTCGAAATGGGGGTACCCCAGCCTCTGCATCGAAAAGATGCATACGACCTTTTATTTCATTTATTCAACATAGCTGGCAAAAAGCCTTGCACATTTATCACATAAGAATCCGGTAAACACTTTTCCGCAATCTAACGGTTCTTCTCGTTTCTTCTACATCACAAATTGAACACAATGATTCTTCTTTCTAGAAAAAACTTTCTTCCATCTTCTTATGACCGCGCAACTCTCTCTTTTCACCAGAAAGAAACTTTGATTCACCTCTTCTAGGGCCGCCCTTTTGCTTGCCCTGAGAGGACCAGAAACATATGTGTTCTGTAAAGTTTTGAAGATATTAATATCATGCTCAACTTGCCGTTCAACATGGAAATAATTATTCTTGCCTCTTGGAGCAACTGGATTATTAGAAATAACAAAATCTATAAAAAAAAGGAAAAGCCTAGTAATCGTCCAGGGGATCAAACGCTCCGTGTCCTCCTCATTGCGAGGGCGCCACGCGTCCTTCCTGTCAAACGAAGCGATACGCGGCAACGTGGGTGAGGTCCACCGCAAGTCTTATCCCTTCACGGGACCTTCTCCTCCGCTCGTCTCTCTGCCCTCTACTGTTTCTCTCAGAAAAATCCCCCATTGTAGAAGGTGCAGTGCTCCTCTCCTCCCTACTGTCGCCCGCCGGTGTAGCACCTCCTCCTCCCGCGCGCCGGTGGCCTGCACCTCCCCTACCTACCACCTGTGTCCTGCACCTCCTCCTCCCATCTCCTCTCCCCTCACATCTCTTCCCACCGGTGGCTTCCATTTTTTTGCTGCGGCCATGCCGCAAGGAGGCTGACGATGCTGTGCTACCAATGGCAGACCATGGTGCTACCAGAGGCTGAAGGTAGTGCTACCAAAGGCCGGAGGACCTGCGGCGGCGCTACGAGCAGTCGGAAGCAACGCTACCTCGGACTCCGGCGATGCTACCTCCGTCCTCCGGTAAAGCTACAAGCGGCCGCCGGCGGTACTGTCAAAGGCCTGCGGCGTTGCTATGAGCGGCGTGTGGTGGTGCTACCAGCATGGGCTCCCATGGGATGTCGCCCGTGCTGCCAACTGCCGCGGTGGGGAGGCCTCGGTGCCCTACAGCGGTGGGGAATCGTGGCCGCCGACAAGTGATCGAGGAACTGCTGCGAGGGCGGAAGTGCTCCCATGGAAGGTCGCCGGCGCTGCCGAATGGGAGTGGCGGTGCTGCCGAAGGAGCTCGACGGTGCTCCCGTCGAAGGTTGCCGATGCGGCCGAAGGGGAGCGGTGGTGCTGTCGAAGAAGGACGGTGGAGCTACTGGCCATGGGCGACGGTGCTCCCAGTCAACGCCGAGGTGCTGCAATTGAAGGCCGGCGATGCAGCCACCGGTAGTCGGCAGTGCTATTTGCGGCGGCAGACGGTGCTGCAAGCGCTGAGCCACGCTGGCCGGAGTTTTAGATGTGTTGGCGATGCTCCCATGGGTGAACGGATATGCTACCACAGGCGTACAGAGATGCTACCACGGAACATCGGTGTTGCTGTTGAGCGCCTACCATGGTGTTGTTGCATCGGCGACACCGCGTCGGTGCTCTCAGACGACAGCCATGGCTGACGGAGGAGCGCGCCGGCGTGCACACGGGTGGGGGAGAAAGAGAAGTGGCGAGAGATACTTCATCGCATGAAGGGTTCTCCGGCGGCGACCGTGCCTCCGGCGACGGCCTTGGTCGGTGACGACCTACGCCCGACACCCAGGCGCTGCTTCCAGCAACGGACGGTGGTGCGGCGGGAATTGACCAAGCTCAGCATGGGTTGGTTGGAAGTTGGGGATTTTTTCCCTGCTGGTAGAGAGTTGGTTCCTAGCGAAACGGGTGGAGGACACGTGTCAAGCGCTCCACCCGGGGGATTTTTGCCCCAAATCCCCTGGGGGACGCTCAGCATTGCCCTAAAAAAAATCCTTCTTTTCGAGTGTGGAAGCCAATCTTTTTACATGACCTTGTTTTGGTGGGCCACGGGATGAAAAATCCAAGGTAGTATCTCGGATCTGGTCCGTTGGATCGCGCCCCATGAACGGCCCGTATTCAACTGATGTACCATAAAGCATCTCAGTTTCTTTAGGACCAGTAGCAGGTCATGATCATGGTAGCTAGTTCTCCTGAGGATGGCAGTACCATACGTTCACATCCCCTGGCTGCTCTGCCTGCGGCTGCAGACCTGCATATGTTACGGTAGGAGCAGACAGGGCAGCTCGAGATCCGCCATTGTTGGCACTATACAACTTAACACGAGGCCGGATTGATCGAACCAAATTTAAGTTAGATCTCACTTAGGACGTTGCACCAATGCGGCGATTATACATCATCACGACGCAAAAGTCCACCATAGCAAGAGAAAATATTATTGCACTTTAGTCCGTATATCAATACATCCCGCGAGTGTTGCTTCTACAGTTACTCTGCAGCAGCGAGGTCGAGGGGAGCGTCGATCGGCTTAATCTAAGAAACGCCCAGGTCAAACGATGCATATGCATGGGTGGATATCGATCCAACATCCTAAGCAGCCTCAAATTTAGGAAAACTAATCGTAGATACTCACGCGTTTTCGCGACGGCGCAGCCGGTAACGTCCTGATCGGCCTGCCAGCGGCGGTTCGGACCCTCCTCAGTCGTCGCGCACGCCCATGTATATATACCGCTCTGGTCGACGAGGATTTCTACACATATGCTAGCTACTGCTACCGCTACTGCTACTCCTTTGCTAGTTCAGAGCAAGCAAGTCGTCGTCCTCCCCGCGCCCCGGCGGCGCCGCGTCGGCATGAATCGCAGGGTGCTCGCGTGGTTGCTCGTAGCTGGGCTCGTCCTGGGTTCTTGCACGACCCCGGCATGCTCCTCCCGCCTCTTTGCAGGTTCGTAGTTCGTACGCAGCTCGGCGTCTTTGTTGTTCATAATTTAGCTAGGATGCTCGGAAACTCTTCCGGCATAAGATTTTGCTACGGGCGCGCTCATGCACGAGATCCATATATGCGCAGATTACGCAGGAGGCGACGAGAAGCTGCAGCAGGCGGTGCCCGGCGAAAGCTACCGCGGCGGCGAGAGGGCTGCTGTGCCTAGGCGGTCACTGGGGTCGCAGAAGGCGCGGTCGCCGCCGTCGCCGCAGCCGAACAAGAAGACGGCCTATGTGAGGCCGGCTCCCCCGCCACCCTTGGCCTAATCGTGAAAGCGATCGATACCAAGGTTGCGTTGCGTTTCCTGAACATACCATGCTCTCTGTAATTAAACGTTTTCTTGGAAATAAAAGAAATGAACTGGTTTCACAAGCAGACTTGCTACCAGGATTGCTTCTTACTCTCCTCCGTATCGTAATATAAAATGTTTTAGTTATTTATATGCGAACTATTTACAGAGTAAAATGAATTAATATACACACTAATTACATCTACAGTTGTATTTAGTTCGCGTATAAATAGCTAAAACATCTAATATTATTATTACAAGAGGCTGAGACAAAAAACATCTTTTTTTTTTAGAACAGACAGAAAACATGTGATCATATACTAGTGTTTCCTTTTAGTTAGGCTTGTAGGCCACACAATAGGATGATTAAACTGGGCCCTAAAATCCCTCGGCCTTTCTGAAACGGACGAGCTATGGATATAATTAAGAACCGTAGTTTGAGTTGAATTTTTTTTTTTTTGAGGGGACTAGTTTGAGTTGAGTTTAGTCCCATACGCGAATTCTGGAAGATCCACGCAGGACATACAATACATTAGCAGCACTACGGACAACATGTAAACTTACTTACCTGGACGGGATTAATGGATGATCAAGAATACTCATGGTCTAGATCAATGACTCAATTGCACTTGGTGAGCACGTTGATCTACCATCTCCCCCGAGAGAGTGGACGTCGTAATTTGTGCCAGAGGGGGTACGCATTCGCAGGACCCTTGCCAAGTTTTTCTGGGTCGACGGGTGGCTCGGTGAGGGCGCCCTGTGCGGCCGGTTCCCTGCCCTCTTCACCCATGACGTGGACCAACAGGCCCCGATATGCGGTGCTTGGGTTGGGGCTGCCACTGGTCTGGTCCCACGACGGCGGGTGAGCGCGAGTATGCTCTCCTCTCGGATTAGCTGACTACGGTGAGACTCACAGAGAGGTCGGACTCCCGTGTTGAATTGATCTCCACCCGTGTGAAGCCCAACGGCTCGCACGGATCCTTGACTCGCACCCTGATCGGGGGTGCCCAACCAAACCCTGGTTGGTGAGCCCCTGTTGCGCTACCTATATATAGAGGTGGGGGCCGGCGGCACTCTGTACGAGGTTGACCGGTGTGCCAGGCACCCCACCAAGACCCCCTACCGATCTAGGGCTGCGGCAGTAGCAGCGGGAAGCTCCACCACCGCCGCCACTCACTGCCATCGCCGGCCATCTCCACCATGGCCGGCACTCCGGGTTCGTGCTGCTAGAGGAGAAGGTACTCTCTCCGATCTCTCTCTCTCTCTTGGTCCCTCTCTCTCTGGCTTTACGCATTGAAGAAGGGGAAACCCTAAAAGAATCAACCGTGGAGGATCTAGTCTAGATAATAGATGTTAACATCCCGCTCATGTGCTCCGGGAAGCGTGGCATGGTGCTGGACGTCGTGACGCTCTACCATGTGTGCATCACCGACACCGTGGAAGCCCCATTCTCCGGCTACATCTGGCGTCTAGGTTCTTCGCCTGGCTACTCCTTCAGTGGAGGATCTAGTCGCGTGCCGCTCTGCTTCGCAAGACGGTGCTCACCGTGGACGAGGCGGTGTGCCCTATCTGCAAGGCGTCATGTGAGCGAGACTACCTTGCACCTCATCTTCGACTGCCCGTTCGCGCTCCGCTTCTGGGAGTCTGTTAGCGCAAACTTCCCCGACGGCGCGGACGTCAGGCTCCTGTTCTCCTACGCTATCCCGGTGACTTTCGGGAACCACACCGCCTCCAGCTTCACCATCCTATGCTGCTAGCACCTACGGAAGCACCGGAATGGCGTCGCGTTCCGCAGTGATCTCCCCGGTGACCATTAAAAAAACTGTAAAGATTAGATTGTAAACTTATTGTGTAAAAGAATACAGTATAAGTTCTGCTCATGATAGTGCATCATCATTCCAGGGGCGGATCTAGAGCATATAACACCACGGTGCCTACCGGTACACCAAGAGAAAAATCATATTTTAGGGGCTGCATTTATGGTGCAAAATTGCTATTTTATCAAGAATATTTTTCCTAACCGGCCTGTGCACCCCCAAACAACAAGTGCATCCGCCCCTGATCATACTTGAGGAGACCAACCTTGCAAGTTGATAGGTCATCTCTAAAGGCGCTGCTACCTACGCACTTTGATAGTGCAGCCACACATCGATAGCCACCGTTTATGTTTGTCATTATGCCAACCATATCTTGTGTTACAAGTTGAACACGAAAAGGTTCTACAAGCCTATCGTTTAACACTACAGTGTACGGCCAGTGTCAAATGACACACTATAGGAATGAGGCTAGGTGCCGACGGCCGCCCGCTACGCCGACGGCAATTTGTCGGGGCCGTCGGCGTAGTTTCCTGGTAGGCCAGCCGGTCGAGGTGGCCGTCGGCACAAGGTGGTCTACTATTTTCTATCTATTTGGATGTTGCTCTTTCGATTAGCCGTTTTGGTATCTGCTTCACAAAAAAGACTGTTTGACACTAAAAAATAAGAAATGGGTTTTTTATTCAACGAAAACCCTAAACCTCTTAGTCAATACTATTCTACAACCAAGATACACCAGTGTGTTATTGTCTCATTCCGACATTTTTGCTATGTTAAATGTCATAGCCTAGCTCATTTCAGTCGAAAATCATACATTTTTTATACCTCGTAGCTCATTTCTGTGAAGGTTTTTTATAAAAACCTCCATAACTCATGTTTATAATTTTTTTCCAGGTGGTAGGTCACATAAAAGGATGCCATGTGAAGGTTTTCCATTTTTTTTAATTTTTTTGAATTAGTTATGTCTAACCCTAGCCCGAAACCGAGATCGTAAACCCTAACGATAAACCTAAACCTAACCGTAACTTCGATCCAGCAAAAACCGTCAAAGATCTCTAAAGAAAGTATACATTGTGGATCTAAAAGTGATTTTTTCAAAAAATCATGACCAAAATATGTGGCACTCGTAGTTCAAATCAGACCCACTTCCAGCGAAATCGGCAGGAACTTATCTGAATTGTTTGAAATACCTAAGTATGTTTTTATATCCAAACCCAGGGTTAAATGCACTTATAAGGTGGTCTACTATTTTCTATCTATTTGGATGTTCCTCTTTCGGTGAGCCGTTTTGGTAGCTGCTTCACAAAAAAAGACTGTTTTGACACTAAAAAATGAAAATGGATTTTTTATTCAACAAAAACCCTAAACCCCTTAGTCAATACTATTATACAACCAAGATACACCAGTGTGTCAAATATTGCCACATTCCGACATTTTTTGCTATGTTAAATGTCATAGCCAAGCTCATTTCAGTCGAAAACCATACATCTTTGTACCTCGTAGCTCATTTCTATGAAGCTTTTTTATAAAAACCTTCATAACTCATGTTTATAATTTTTTCAAGGTTGTAGGTCACATAAAAGGATGCCATGTGAAGGTTTTCCATTTTTTGATTTTTTTGATTTAGTGATGTCTAACCCTAGCCCGAAACCGACCGTAAACCCTACCGATAAAACTAAACCTAACCGTAACTTCGATCCAGCAGAAACCATCAAAGATCTCTAAATAAAGTATACATTTTGGATCTAAAAGTGATTTTTTCAAAAATCATGACCAAAATATGTGGCACTCGTAGTTCAAATCAGACCCACTTCCAGCAAAATCGGCAGGAGCTTATCTGAATTGTTTGAAATATCTAAGTATGTTTTTATATCCAAACCCAGGATTAAATGCACTTATAAGGTGGTCTACTATTTTCTATCTATTTGGATGCTCCTCTTTCGGTGAGCCGTTTTGGTAGCTGCTTCACAAAAAAGACTATTTTGACACTAAAAAAAAGAAAAATGGGTTTTTATTCAACGAAAACCCTAAACCTCTTAATCAATACTATTATACAACTAAATACACCAGTGTGTCAAATATTGCCTCATTACGACATTTTTTGCTATGTTAAATGTCATGCCCTAGCTCATTTCAGTCGAAAACCATACATCTTTGTACCTCGTAGCTCATTTCTGTGAAGATTTTTTTATAAAACCTCCATAACTCATGTTTATAATTTTTTCCAGGTGGTAGGTCACATAAAAGGATGCCATGTGAAGGTTTTCCATTTTTTTTTATTTTTTTGAATTAGTTATGTCTAATCCTAGCCCGAAACCGAGACCGTAAACCCTAACGATAAACCTAAACCTAACCGTAACTTCGATCCAGCAAAAACCGTCAAAAATCTCTATAGAAAGTATACATTGTGGATCTCTAAAACTATCAAGGTTTTTGTGATGCAAAAGATGATATGGATGAAATATTTGAATTCGTCTCATTTTTCTAATCGATTTCGACATTTTATTTGTCAAATTTCGATTTATGGATTTAAAGATATGAGATATTCTACATTAAATATAGAAAGGGAAAAATAAATTAAAATTCATTTTATTGTTATTTATTCAAAAATATTATTACTTAATAATTGCTATTTATTCAAATAAATTTTCAAAATTTAAGTTGTAAAAAGTGTAACATCGTGATCCAGGGGTTAATATGATTGATATGATAGTTATATCAGTAAGTTCTAATTTCTTATTTGGAAGCTAATTTGGATGGAACTCAGAAGTTAAGCGTGCTTGGGCTGGAGGATGGGTGACCGAATGGAAAGTTTGACCAGGGTAAGTAGTTTGACTTGGGATTATGAGTGGAATTAGAGTTTAAGTGTGTGGCTAAGTAGGAAATTTTAGAATAGAAATAAAAATAGAATTAAAAAATATAAGTAAAAGTTAAAAAAAATCATGAAAAAAATGAGGAAAAAAATATGCCGACGATACTATGCCGACGGCTTTCACTACGCCGACGGCAGCCGTCGGCGTAAACCTATGCCGACGGCAATTTGACCTACGTCGACGGCTTTTGGCCGTTGGCATATCCGCAGTTTCCTGTAGTGACACCGACGCTTAAGAGGCTAAGACAGAATCCCTTTAGCTATCACTAGTAGAAAAAAGGTCAATAGTCCCGGTTGGAGAGAGCCTTTAGTCCCGGTTCCCCAACCGGGACTAGCAATCCGGGACTAAAGCTAGTCCCGGTTGGGACTCCAACCGGGACTAATGCCGGCGTCACGTGGCCGCTCCGCTGCCGTCGGGCCCACGGAGCTTTAGTCCCGGTTCGTATTACGAACCGGGACTATTGGCCGTCACGTGGCCCCTCCGCTGCCGTCGGGCCCAGGGGCTTTAGTCCCGGTTCGCAATACGAATCGGGACTATTGGCCGGTTTTTTTTTCACAAATTCCAGAAAAAGGTTTAATTTTGTAGAATCAATAATGCTTATTCTGTAATTCATAAAAATATGAATAAAATACCAAAATGTTCAGAAAGTAAGACCTATTTGATTATGTAAAAAAATGAAATTAAAATACCAAAATGTAGAATCAATATGGGGAACCACTATATATTAAACATCATCGTCACAAATATATTACACACACGATCGTCATCACATCTTTTTTACGCTCGATCACCTTGTAATATAAACACATCATCTTCTACTTGATGTAATATAAACACATCAATATGCATTAGAATCAGTATAGTATTCTCCATTCTTATTTAGGACCTCTGCATCTATGAATCCGGCAATTTCTTTCTGGATTGCTCGTACACGATCCATTGGTAGAAGGCCGTCTCGCAACCGTTCGATCTAATTAAAAAGTGGTCAATATATATGAATGAAACTAAACAAAATTGATGGCAATAAACAAAAATTGTGAATATTGCATACTCACTTCAAGTTGTTTTAAAATTCTGCCCTTCTCACAAGACGTCTGACGAATGAACTCGCAGACGTAGTATCCACATAAATTTGTCCCCTCTGGCTGCTCCAAGCACTTTACAGGAACAAAGTTCAATGAAAATAAAAATCAAGAATTGTAATGGTATTGAAACTAGAATCAAAGAGATGATGCACGGATATAGCTAGTAGTACTTACATCTAATCTTTTAAAGTCAATCTTCTCCGCCCAAGCACCCCTATCCTTGGCGGCTTTAGTGAATCGTTTCCAAGCCCTGTCCGACAAAGAAAATGAATAAAGGACTTATATATTAATTAATTGTTATCGATATACTGACATAATGATTGAAATTACCTCTGGAGGCATATCTGCATGCTCTCCCAGTGCTCAAGGGGATGACGTCTCGAGTCCATGACTTGTATTGTTCCTTTGTCCAGCACAATGATTAGCAGAATAAAGTGGAAGCTGCGCATGCATAAGTTATCAATTATACATTTAACATCGAGAAATTAAGCGAAATAGAATAATGTGTACAAGACAGTAACACTTACTCGAAGTTGTATGGAAATAGTATCTCTCTTTTGGTTTCGTTAAACAAGAATGCATTTACCAAGTTGTTCTCTGTATCTTGGTATGACGATCAACGAGAATTTTTTCATGAACGACATTTGGGTCAATGAACCCAATGTCATAGATTTGTCCTCTTCTGCATTGGAGAATCTTCATTCTGCATAATTAATATAGTGATGAGTAAGATTATAAAATACAATGAACGAGGTGAGCTAGCAAGAAAATTAATTACAGAAATAATACTTACAGACAATAGGCACTGATGATAGCTTTGTCGAGGGCTTTTTGTTGGAACAACTGAAATAATTCAGAAAATTGAATCATTGTCACTCCATTTCCAGACCCGAAAGCCTTGTTATCATATTTAATGTAGAGCCAATCCTCCCCTCTCTTTGAGGCTGCCATGTACCAATTATGCAATCTTCGTATTTTTGTTGGTAGATCTTTGACCAACTCAGGTTTGACGAGAGGACGCCCGTGCTTATATGTGTAGTCTGCAACTTTCTGATAATCTATTCGGTCTAAGTACTGATGAATAGTCAAGCCCTGAGCAGCGGCTGCTTCTCCGAACATGGCAACAATCTCAGGTGTACAAGACTTGTCGTCGATCGGATCAACGGGCCGTACTCTGCTCGACCCCGCCTCGGTATTGGAGACCACTTTGAGCGGGGAAACTGATTGTTTTTTCTGTGTTCCGAGCTGGGGAAATGATCTTTCTGCTTTCCGTTTCGTCGCCTTATGAATAGAGCGTTCGTAGTCTGGTTCTTCCGCTGGCGGGGGTTGCTGCATATTCTTCAGCATTGCTACGACTTTGGCATGCTCTTCTGGGGTGTCGGGAAACTTTTTCGGTTTCTCCTTCAACTTAGCAAACCACGCGACCTTTTCGGCTTCTGCGTACACCGCGTTTTCCTCCGGTGTACGGTCGTAAGGTCTCTTGACCATATTCTTGTGAGGTATTTTTGGTAGGGGTGATAACGTACGTTTCGGTGATCGGTTCTTATCGAACCCCAACCTACCCGAACGCACCGGAGACTGAGGTGGCGGAGACTCACGCGGCGGAGACTGAGGCGGCGGAGACGGCCGCGCTGGAGACTGAGGCGGCGGAGACTCACGCGCTGGAGACTGAGGCTGCGGAGACGGCGCCTGAGGCGGCGACGGCGGAGAAGACTGTTGCGCTGGAGAGTGTTGCGCTGCATCGCTACTCTGAGGAGTCAATGGCCTTGGAAGCACGATTAATTCCTTTTGCCATAGAATGGTGTTTTTTCTGGCTTCTCCAAGTTCAACGATCTCCCCATCTTCACCTGCGGGGTGATCCAGCTTCAGCTCCTCAAATCCTTTAAAAACTTCATCCACTCCGACAATAGCGTAGCCAAGAGGAACAGGGGAGCAATGGAAAGTTGGTGTAGGTCCAATAGGTACGGCATAGCCGACCGCCACCTTCATGCTTATGTTCATCACTTTCACATGTAGCTCACAAGTTGTGGTCTCCGTGATATCATCCACTGGGTAGCGACGAAGAGGATCATCATCATGAACGAGCCTGCTCGAAGCCACGCTGCTTCTCCGATTCGATGGGGCGGTAGCATCGACGTGCTGCTGAGATAGGGCGAGAGTGCCTTGCTGGCTAAGTCGGTCGATTTGCTCCTGCTGCGCTTGTACCCTTCTTCTAGCGCGCGGAGCCGGTCTGCCTTCTCGGCTTCTTCCCGTTGCTCCCTTACCTTTCTCCTCATATGACTTCTGTCGGGCCATATTTTTTGTTCCACGGGAAACCCATGTGCCCACGGCTTGGAGCCTGGGGTGCCTCGTGTTCGTCCATCATGTTCTTTATTCCCAAGGGCGCGTGCAAGCTCGTCATTCTCTCTATCGGGAAGGAACCGTCCCTCTTCAACATCCTTTACTGCTTTTCTAATGTCATCGATGGGTAGTTCAGGATTATCCTTGTGTCTTTTGTTATATATGCAGTCCCCGGTAGAAGCGTTCGGTGTGCCCCCATGCCCGTAGAACCAATTTCGGGACCGCTCGATCCATCCATCTCTAATAGGCTCTGGTACAATCCCTTGATCCAGCAGGTCCTTCTCCATTTTGTCCCACTTAGGCATGGAACGGGCGTAGCCACCGGGCCCCATATTATGGTGGTACTTCTTCTTAGCAGAATTTGCCTTATTTATTTCAGACTTTGCAAGAGCTGGCTCCGATTTCTTGTACGCTACAAATTCATCCCAATAGTCTCTTATCTTCTCGTACCCTCGATCGAAATCCGGAGTTTTTCCTTTCAACACATAGTCGGTGTACAATCTCTTCTTATATTTGTTAAATAGCTCGGCCATCTTCTTAAGAGCCCACGCCTTGACTTTATCTACTAGCTCTTTTTTAAGTTTATCCATCAGCTCCTCAGATGGCTTCCCCTACTCTGGATCCACCTCTGGCCGTGGCAAGGTGAAATTATGCATGACCTTTTGAAAAATGTGTTTTTTGCCTTTGTCGCCGAGCCAGGTAAGATCACGATCCTTTGGCTTATTCCATTCTTGGATGGTGATCGGGACGAAGTCCCTAACAACGACACCGCATTGCTTCACAAACTTCTGTTGACGTCTATTGGAGCAATGGGTTCGCCGTCTGCAGCGACCACCTCGATCCTGTACCGGACATTGTCCTCCAACTTTCTGGTTGGTCCTCGTTTCGTCATCGCAGTGGATTTGCTCGATCCGGAGGGCTAAAAGAAGAAAGACCGTTAATATGTGTATATAGACAACGGAGGCTAAATTAATTAATATAAATATATATATGCACCTCTCCGGAGTTTGTGTTGATCAATGTGGCACCCGAGCCGCCGGCTTCTGCCTTGTCGGCTTCCCCCTCATCGGAGTCACCGAGTACGGCCTCTTCCCAGGCATCGGGGCCGCCGTCACCTCGGTTGAGAGACTCATCCCCCTCACCGGACTCGTTCATGAATTGAGTTGCGACATCGTCGCCTCGGATCATATCCTCGAGGATATGTTCGTCATTTTCATCTCTACCGACTGGATCCATGGTTTCTGCAAAATGCGAAGGTTATTTTCGGAGCTGTCTCTGCCGTGTTGGCTGCAAAATGGTACTAAAAGGAAGGCGCGCGTTGCTGCGCCCGTTGTTTCTAAGCGTCGTCGTGATATATATCACTTGAACATACAATGTTGGACTAATACAATATAGAGAGACTAATATAATACAATATAAGCTAATACAAAAATTGATACAAGTTTCATACAAGTTCCCTCTCTAATAAAATATAAGAGACTAATAAATACAATATAAGCTAATACAAAATTGATACAATATTTCTATTACACAAATATAAGAGACTAATAAATACAATATAAGCTAATACAAAATTGATACAATATTTCTATTACACAAATATAAGAGACTA